>SJXQ01009835.1:170342-407473 GCA_006408695.1 Aepyceros melampus | reverse complement strand
CATATACATAATGGAGTATTACTCAGCCATTAAAAAGAATACATTTGAATCAGTTCTAATGAGGTGGATAAAACTGGAGCCGATTATACAGAGTCAGGTAAGCCAGAAAGAAAAACACCAATACAGTATACTAACACATATATATGGAATTTAGAAAGATGATAATGATAACCCTGTGTGCGAGACAGCAAAAGAGACACAGATATATAGAGCAGTCTTTTGGACTCTGTGGGAGAGGGAGAGGGTGGGATGATTTGGGAGAATGGCACTGAAACATGTATAATATCATATAAGAAACAAATCACCAGTCTAGGTTTGATGCATGATACAGGATGCTTGGGGCTGGTGCACTGGGATGACCCAGAGAGATGGTATGGGGCGGGAGGCAAGAGCGGGGTTCAGGATTGGGAACACATGTACACCCGTGGCGGATTCATGTTGATGTATGACAAAACCAATACAGTGTTGTAAAGTAAAAAAAGTAAAATTTAAAAATAAAAAAAAACAAAGAGCCTCTTGAGGAAAAGGAGATGACAGTGGATTAGATGGTTAGATGGCATCACCAACTCAATGGATGTGAGTTTGAGTAAACTCCGGGAGTTGGTGATGGACAGGGAGGCCTGGCGTCCTGCAGTCCGTGGGGTCTCAAAGAGTCAGACACGACTGAGTGACTGAACTGTACTCAACGCATATATATGGAATCTGGAAAAATGGTACAGAAGACTTTATTTACAGGGCAGCAATGGAGAAGCAGACATAGAAAATAGACCTATGGACATGGGAAGAGAGGAGGAGAGGGTGAGGTGTATGAAAAGAATAACATGGAAGCTTACATTACCGTATGTAAAATAGATAGCCAACGGGAATTTGCTGTATGGCTCAGGAAAGTCAAACGGTGGCTTTGTGTCCATCTAGAGGGGTGGAATGGGGCAGGAGATGGGAGGAGTTTCAAAAGGGAGGGGATATATGTGTAACTATGGCTGATTCATGTTGAGGTTTGACAGAAAACAACAAAATTGTGTAAAGCAATTATTCTTCAATAAAAAATAAATTTAAAAAAACATGGTAAAGCAATTAAAATTGCTATATTGCTCTATTCCAATTAAAACTTTAAAAAAATGTTGTACAAACAAATCACATTTAAATGCTTAAATGGAAAAGCCAGGAAATGTTACATCGAGGCTATAACTCTTGATATTGAAATTTATGTACACATATATACTTTCACCAGACCCAATTTTTACAGCTCCTGGACTTGCTTGGCTCCTATCATGGCCTCTGGAATTTAGCTCTTTGCTTGGTGGGGAGTCCAGCTGCTGTCACTGTCATTTCACTTCCTAGCACAGCCTGCCATCCCAGTCTTCTCCAGAGTGCGGACCAGACTTTGAGCCAGCTTCTCTCACATACACTGAGGAAGGACCCTTAGCAGCCCCGTGCCCAGGTCCCATTTGACTGACCCAAAAAGGTGAAGGATGTCCTTTCATTTCTGGGCTCGCATGTTATGCCTTTATGTTATGTGGATAGCTATCTGGAGGTCAGCTAAAACTCTGAAATGTAAGGGAGTTCATGACCTCTACAGCCCATTTAGCCAACAAGAGTCAGCTGATGGACAGGAACAGGCTCATAACCCCCCTCTCCCACTCTTTGATGGACTATCCCAGGGAATAAAGTCCTATGCTTGTCTGGTCTCCATTCCTTACTACTGAGCATCTGTACTGTGACCAGCTGTAAAGGTACCATGTAGTATCCACTCTCATCCTCTCCCATCTCCTTCACTCTTGCTCCCCTGAGATGACATATCCCAATAATGTCCCCACACTTGAGGCGTGTTGCTGAATCTGTTTTCTAGATTCTTTCTATGGCATGGATTCAGGGTTAGGATTTCCAAACAAAGTACAGAGAGAGGGAGGCAGGTGTGCTGAGGTCTGGTATCAGTGGTTGACATGCAGCCTCTCACCCGCAGGTTCCTGGACTTCTCCATTCCAGGAACTCCTCAGGCTGGGCCAACTGTGGGATACATGATTCCTCTGCCCTTGTCCACCAGCTACAATAGTAACAATAGTTTTTTTTTTTCTTATGCTTTCTATAATTTCCAAGTATGTAATCCACATGGAATCATAAACCAGAAGTCATAAAAAATAAGTTCTATGTATTCCCTTAAATTGGAGAAGGCAATGGCACCCCACTCCAGTACTCTTGCCTGGAAAATCCCATGGACGGAGGAGCCTGGTGGGCTGCAGTCCATGGGTCGCTAAGAGCCAGACACGACTGAGCGACTTCACTTTCACTTTTCACTTTCATGCATTGGAGAAGAAAATGGCAACCCACTCCAGTGTTCTTGCCTGGAGAATCTCAGGGATGGGGGAGCCTAGTGGGCTGCTGTTTATGGGGTCACCAGAGTCAGACACGACGACTGAAGTGACTTAGCAGCAGCAGTAGCAGCAACCCATCCACAAGGTTAAGAGAACCTGTAAATATGTTCCTTAAATCATTACTATTATTATTATGGTTAATTTAAAATTCTTTTATAGAACCCACCAACAAATCTAAAATGTTCTGCAGATCAGTGCAAAGCCACACTCAGATCATTCTGTGAATTTTCAAGCACTCGACAGTAGGGATTGATTCTCAGATGTTCCCAAGGTCAAGGACATTAGAATCCAATCCAACAATATGGAAGAGAGTTTTGACCCATTGGATCACCATAAGAAACTTTTCATTCACTCCATTAATATTTCTGAGTGCTTACTTTGTGCCAAGTGTTGTGATGATCAAATAAATGCTTTTAAAAGTATAAATTATGTAGAGGAAACAGCTGTACTCGTCCATGGGAACATTTAAAGGTTATTGATTTCTTACCCCAATTTTTATTTAGAAAATTGATTTCCATGTTCCTATACTTCATACTGTGTAGTTAATGCCAAAGAATTTTTATAGTCATTACAGCAGAAGAATAAAGGGAGAAATCAGAAAAGGGCATGAGAAACTGCCAGAAGTATTAGTAATTGCTATTTTTAGTTGAAAAGGTGGACTCCTGAAGAAGATATAAGCTTGGCAGTGCTCACAAAAAAGAAAAAAGGATGATTTAATTTTCTTAAATCTTTGATTCTGGGAAGCCTTTATACAGTAAGCCTGGGCTGACTTCTTCTATTTTTCCATTGACATCTTCCCAGGAAAATGCTGCATGATATGATTTTCAAGGCTAATTTGCTTTTTTTGTCTTAAGCACTGTCCCTGGCTACAAATTATCCTTCCAAGCCTCACTAAGATAGAGAGTCTCCTTCAAAATTCCTAACAGGCAGCCTGGTGGAGAGATGGGAGGGAAAGAAGGGAGGGAGGCAGAGAGGGAGGGAGGGAGAGAGAGGTAGAGGGTGTCTGTCTGCCGTGTACATGTGGTGCAGGCAGGGAGATCAGAACGCTCACAGAACAGGCAGTGTAATTACATGGCCCTCGGAAGTATGTTAGCCCCACGGGGAACTCGGCTTGCCTGTCTACTTGGGGAGGAAAAGTAGATTTGGGGATGGTGGAAGGGGTCAGTTCATAACTGACTTCCTGCTTGGTTCTGGTGAGAGCATCTGCTCATCTCCAGTGACTGCCTGATGCTCGTGGTCAGGCTCCGCTCTCTCGCTCCCAAAGACTTGATTTTGCAAAAGGGAACACACCTTTCTGCAGGAAAGAAGATTCTGACCAGACTGCGAGCGGTAGGTTGACATCCAGCTTGTTTATGCAGCAGAATTGCTGAGAGATGCAGAGAAGGCGGGGAGGGGAGGTTATTCCGGCTGCCTGATTTATCTGCAATAGCAAATGTTTTATTTTAATTGTCAGTTAAAAGAAGAGTTGCTGCCTAGGCTCAGGTGCCAGTGAAGCATCTCAGCTTTTATATTTGCGTCTGATTTGGCTTCTGTTCTTGCACGGCTTAGGGAAGCTAGGCAGGGTTCACCTTTAAAAAACCTGCAGCTTCCTATTTTTCCTCTTTTTCTCCTTTCTCTCCCTAAGCAGAATTCCCACTCTTCTTGCCAACATCTCCTTGACCTCCCCTGCCACCCCATGTGAAATGTGGCCACTCAGTGTCTTGAGCCCTTTTGCACCTGAGTCTGGATATTTTGCTGTTTTGCTGTAGGTTTCTGTGGATGCTCTGCAGTTGCCCAGGGCCCAGGCGGACTGAGTGTGCAGGAGGTTCGTGCATGGGAATCGGAGACCATGGCAGTGCAGCTGGTGCCAGACTCCGCGCTCAGCCTGCTGATGGTGAGTGCTTAGGAGGAGGTGGGGCCCGGGCAGCGCCCAGCTCCAGCCTCTCCGCATCACACACCACACACCGTGGGCTGCTGCTCCTGCTGCTTCCATAGCTGCAGACATGTTCAAAATCTCTGCTTTATCCCACACGCTGTTCTGAAATGATTTCTTGAGTAAAGAATCTCAGCCATGACAAAGCACTTCCAGGGAAAAGAAGCCTTAGATTTGCCATTTTAGAAACTTGTTGCTTAATGCTATTTTGAGAGATGAGTTTGCAAACAGGTGCTGAGAGCCTCTGGAAATAGATTCCCACCATCGCCTCCCCCTGGATCTCAGCATCCTCTCCCTGCCCCGCAACACGCTTTTTTTGTTTTGTTTTCAATCTAAATCAAGGTAATCAGATTTGTTTATTTGTTTGTTTACATCTTCTCGTGGCAACTGTATAATTTTTTGCCCACGGCGTGATAGAATAGGACTTTCATTCCAGGTGCCCATGTGTCTACTCAGATTTCCCCATAAAAACAGCCCATGGGGTTAGCTTGTGGCCTTTTGTGGCACTTGGGCTGCAGAGCTGGAGAAAGCTTATCTCCCAACCACAATTGAGGAGACTGTAGCAAGCTCTGTATGGATCACTGACCTACTTTCAGCTGCTCTGTGATTTCTATTATGTTAAGAAGGCCTCTGCTCTTAGCGTATTTAAACAAACAAGGTCAGTGGCATTGCCTTGTTTTCACTCGATCGACCTTTTGCTGGACTCTGGGTTCAGGGTTTGCTTCTGCTGTCTTGTGGCTCCACCCTCTCCTCACCAAGTAGCCCACGTGCTCTGGGGATGCTAATGGAAGCAGCCCACATTAAGCTGGGTGTGCAAAGGGGTGTCACAGTGACACGGGAGATTTTACATACAAAGCATAAGTACTTCTGCTGTGTGCATTGACCTCTCCTTTCCGATGGAGAAGAGGAGATGCTGCTTTTTGGAGACCTGGGGAATTTATTAAGGCTGCTTGGAAGATGAGCGGGCTGGGAGCCTGTCTCCTGGGTGGTGAGCCAGGTCAAGCTAGGAGACAGATCCCTTGGTTCTGCATTATCCCAAATGTGGTTTAGGCCACAGAGGTACTTGAAATAATTGAGATCTCAGGAGCCTCTGCTGGCTTCTGACGTCACTAGGGCAGAAGGATGGGAAAGAATGAAAGTTGTTTTCTGGAGAAATTACCCTTTATACATTTTCCTTCCCTCGTAACTTCTATTGTTTGGTGATACTTTAGCCTCCATCGTCTACCCACGTTCACAGAAGTGGATGGTGGGGATTTTGAGTGTTTGTGACCGTGGCAGGCACTGAAGTGGCAGTAACTGTGAGGACCAGGGGACTCCCAGGAAACTGAGAGGCTGGGTTATATGCCAGAAAAGTAGAGATGTGTACGCTCACATGCCAGTATGCACATGTATATTATCTGATATTGTTTAAATAATACTGAAATAAATTCTGTATTTTGCTAATGCAAAGCAGAAACATGTTCTTGAGAAATGGCCTGCTTGCCTCCAGATTTCTGCTCTAAATTCTCTCCGGGGCTTCTGAGCACTGGGATATGTGTCTGTTTTTCTGGAAGCCCTAAGGTTGCATTTTTGGTACCTAAACAGCTCAGCATCCTGATCTAGCTGCTTCTGATACAGACACACCCAGGTTCTTCTGTTCCTGGGGCTCCCAGATATTATGGTCACCAACCTGGAGGTCTCTCCAGCTCAGACTTTATCCTCTTCTTTGTCAGTGGCCTCTGCCCTCAGATCTCTCCCCAGCACTCACCTCCTGCCCAGATTAAAGGACTTGTGCGCTTCTCACTCGGAGGCAGGGGGAAATCGCTCTTGACACTGTGATGGACCATTAGATTAGAAAACCCTGGAGCATTGTGTGTAATCGGAGTCAATGCATGTTTTCTGGTTCATGTGTTGTTCATGGGAATTTTCCCCTATGGACTTAACTGCTTTTTTTCATCTTTAAGGGTAAAGCCTTAAAGCAATTGCTTCCCTGACTAACTACATGATGAGTCTCAAAAATTATAAGCAAGTCCAGAAGGAAAGAAAGAAGGAAAAGAGGCTGTTTAGCAGAGTTGCCTTGGCTGTGAGTTGAGGAAGGAAGCTATAAACATTATTATTTATTAGCTAATCAATCAGCCAATCAGTTCCCAGTATTTACGGAGTGCTCAATGACTGAGGGAAGAAGAATGGTGTAAGATCAAGAATGGGAGTGCCCCCCCAAACACCCAATCTGGAGGAAAGTCAATATCAGGATGCCTGATTGCAATTCTGGTTCTGTGTCTTGGAGTCACTGGGCTGCAGGGAATCCCAGGGGTGAGGGGAGGAAGGGGGAATATATGTCCACGCCCATTGCTTTTGGATAAGGAGGTGGCCAGAGGATATTTTCAGTGTAGCCTCTAAATGGTTCAGGGTAGAAGATGTTTATTTGGCAGTGGAAATGGCAGCAGAGTTTAGAGCTGGAGAACCCTGTGTTCTATGCCCAGCTCTGCCATTCTCTGGGTGATCCTGGCTATGTCACTTCCCCTCTCTGTGCCTTAATCTGAAGGGGTCTAAACTGAAGGGTCATGCTCATCACCAGGATTCTTTACAGCTCTGTTAGACATGATTTCAGACCCCTCGGAATAGTATTAAATATTTAGAAGAGGGCTCCTAATGCTTTATTTAGCATCATATCTTATTTGCACCTTTAGCATGTGAACAATAGTGCTTTTGGAAATGTGTTGCCATCCATGTGTCTTTTATGCCAGGGCAAGTATGTTTCACACTATTTGCTGGAATGGGTGAGTATTAGGATTCATTCATATTCTGCTGTAGGAATGTCTTCCTACCCCAGGGAAGCCTGATTTATACTGTTGGATAAGAGCAGATTACTTTTGAGAAGTGCCTAGTTGCCTTTGTAACATGGGGCTGGCTTTGGGCATCTGGGTGGGGTTCTGGGTTGTATTGTGGTGGGTGATGAGATTCCACACAAGATGAAGGCCCTCAACAATCAATGAAGGGTGATCTTGGAGAGGATGGGTGCTGGTGGTGGGGACAGTCTCGATGCTGTGGAAAAGCCCATCTTTGCAGAAAATTTGGGAAGGAAGAAAAGATATGCGTTTGTTACACTGTTAGGAGCTTTCAGCCTGATGTGAGTAATTGTAGAGCAGAAATCTCTTGGCTGTGTGTGTCATTTGCTGAAGTCATGTGAGTTTGGAACACACTAGAGCGGGTTCATTGATTATTTTGTAGTGACAGGATAGAGATACACAACCAAGGGGCTACCAAGGTGGCATTATGACATTTCAGCTTTGAGATTCTGAAAGCTCAGACACTGATTAAAATTATTTTTAATGTAATTTAACCAGTTTGTCAATAATGCACATCATGCTTTTCTTCAAGCAAAGTGTCCTTATATATATTATCTCATATAATCCATTCAATAATTTTATTTTTGAGACAAAATTGATAATCAGAATGTGGGAACCTGTCACTGGTCACACAGCAGAAACTGATAATGCGAAGTCTCAAAATTGAGGTCCTCTGACTCGAGCCAGTGCTCTGATACCATTTTAAAGCTTGAGAAATGGGCCACCAGGATCTTCCAGCACTTTGGATCAGGCCCTCAAGGGAGGCCTCACCTTGGAGCCCTTTTGCATTTTCCATGTTTTTAGGTGGATAACCCTGTCTTCCTGGTTATCATTATTCTTTTCCATGTAGACATGTAAAATCAAAAAGTGCTATACCACAAATATGACTCAAGACATCTGGTTTGACTCTAGCCAAATGAAGTATTTTTATATCCATCAAAGACTTGCTGTGTTTTCAAGGTCCCATTCTCTCAGACTCTGTTTCAAGAAATTTCCTTTCTAAGAGTCACATTTTACAGTAGGAAAATTAAATATGTAAAAACTCTAATTCATAAGTCAGATGAATTAGCATGTGATTATTCTCAATGAATGAAGAGTGTGAATTCGACTATCCAGCAGGTTCTTTCCATTATAAAAATTTGATTTCATATTTCTGAAATTCTTTCTAATAGAGTCACTCCTTGGTTTATTTTAAATAGATTCCAGTTGATAATCGGCTGTCCTGTAGCTTTATTTTTCTCATTTCATTTCATTATAGACTCTTCTATCTTCAACCATTTTCTTCATTTGGACATTTTTTTTAATTAACCAAAAATTATTTGCTGAGTATATGCTCTGTCCAAAAAGAATAAAAACTGGTCACTGGCTTTAGTAGACTTATAATCTAATTGAAGAGACAAGATAGAGACGTGGAGACTGTATTAGGCATTCACAGGATGACTTCAGAGAATGATATAAGAACTGTCATAATACAGTGCATAACCATGACCAAGTGAGCTCTGGGGTTTGCTGAGTTCAGAAACCCTGAGGGGCACTGATTGTCAGAATGAAGGAATGATTAAGTTAGGTATAGTGTTGAGGAATGGATGTGTTAAAAGAGCAGATTTGAGGTGAGGACAGTGATGGAATTACACTCAAATCTATATTGTGTTTGGGCAATGGAAAATCAACTGGTTTGCACAGAGTGGCTATAGGTAACAAAGGGTTAAATGGTCAGGAGAGTAGATTGGGGTGTGACTAAGTTCTAGTTCTGTCTGTTGTTGTTCAGTCACTAAGTTGTGTCTGACTCTTTGTGACCCCGTGGGTTGCAGCATGCCAGGCTTTCTTGTCCTTCACTATCTCCTGGAGTTTGCTCAGATCCATGTCCAATGAGTTGGTGATATTATCTAACCATCTCATTCTCTGCTGCCCTCTTCTCCTTTTGCCTTCTGTCTTTCCCAGCATCAGGGTCTTTTCCAATGAGTCAGCTCTTCACATCAGGTGGCCAAAGTATTATAGCTTTAGCTTAGCATCAGTCCTTCCAATGAATATTCAGGGTTGATTTCCTTTGGATTGACTGGTTTTATCTCCTTGCAGTCTAAGGAACTCTCAAGAGTCTTCTCTAGCTTCACAATTTGAAAACATCAGTTCTTTGGTGCTGAGCCTTCTTTATGGTCCAGCTCTCACATCTGTACATGACTACTAGAAAAACCATAGCTTTGACTATATAGGCCTAATTTTCACCTAAATTTGACCAGTGATAGGTATCTATTCAGAATTTCTGATAAAATCATAGATTTTCACCAGACCCCAGTTGGTAAATGGCATAGAATAAAACTGAACTCTGCCTTGAGGAATCTTGCTCTTGAGTTAACAATAATAATCCTTATGTTTTTCAAAATGCTTTTTCATTTGTTGTCTTATCAGATGTCCTCTGCAATTCAAGTGGGACAAGTACTCTATCATTCTTTTATATGATGAAGCTGAGACTCAGAGAAGTTTAAATGACTTGCCCAACATGAAATTGAAATATTACCCAGGTTTCCATGATAGCTAACTCATAAGTTTGAAAATGTGTTATTGACAACCTTCGTGGGAATTCAAAAAATAATACAGAGTGTAGCCATCTAAAGCATTGTATATGAAATGAGACCATCTAAGCATGGGGCCTGGGATGGGGACCCTGGATGTTGTAGTCTACAGGTGTGACTGTTCATTTATCTTTCTGGTTTAAAGTAGAATAATTATGCAAAGTCTCTGGGAAATGTCATTGTTACAACTAAAAGGCAGTAGCTAAAATCCTTCTTACACTTAATTGTCAAGTTTCTAAGGTATGATTTCCTAAAGGGTAAATCTGAAATCTTGATATCAATAATTTTTGTCATTAGTGTTTAATATATAAATTTATCTGTTCTCAGAAGATGAAATTTGAAATCAATGACAGATAAATCACTTCTCTCAGATATTCTTTTTTAATATATATTGTTTTCATTTTATATCAAATCTGTCTCTCTGGTTGTGACAGAGACCTACTCAAACTAGCATCACAAGAGAGGAAGATATTGACCAATATAATGTGGAAGACCAATAAATGACACAGCTCCAGGAAAAACTGGACAAGGACTTTGGGTGAAGGCCTCAGGACTGTTTCTCTGCCTCTCCCTGTGTCTCAGTTCTACTTTGCTCTCACTGACTTCAGGCTCTGGAACATTCTTCCTCCAGCAACTTTGGAATTATTTGTCCTTAGGAGTTAGTGAACCAAGCCAAATGAACAAGACATTTTTTTTTTTACAAGTTCATCTGTTGCCATATATTTGGCCCTGTTGGGTAATAGACTTTTCCTAGGACAATCACTGGGTCCAGGAATGTGTTCTTTGATCAAGAATGTTGACTTCTGTCTCTAGACCTGAGGTGAGGAAGGAGGTGGGTCAATCGGCTGAAAAATCTACCTGAATCACATGAAATGGGAAGGGCAGGTTCCAAAAGGAAAAGACTTCTCTGTAAGAGGGGAAGAGATGTAGCAAAGCAAAAACAATAGAAGTCCATTACAATGGTCATTGCACCTAGTTTACCATTATGGGAAGCCCACAGAACTTTCCATGGCGGGAAAGCATTGGTGAACCCTAAATCATAGGTTCAGTTTCACTCAAAAAGATAAATGGGAAACACCAACTGTCTAAATAGTTTATGCTGGGTTGAACAAGTCTTACCATCACTCAAGTGGGGTAATAATAGCTACTATTAATACATAAGATTTGGAATAATTCAATGAGATGTGTATGCAGAGTACTTAGCACTGTTCCTGGACCAAAGGTAATGTACAGTAAGTCCAGCTATCCCTAAGTATCCCTGGGAGGTTAGTTTCAGTACCCCAATCGAAACCAAGGTCCTCAAGTTCCTTGTATAAAATGGTATAGAATTTGAGTATAACCTACCCACATCCTCCCATGCACTTTAAATCATCCCCTAGGTTACTTATAAGACCTTATACAATGTAAATGCTATGTCAACAGTTGTTATGCTGTATTGTTTAGGGAATAATGACAAGAAAAGAAATCTGTGCATGTTCAGCCAGACATAAACATCGTAGGTCTGACTATACAGAGCATGTCAGCAACAATGTAATATTATTAGGGATTGCTTTCACTTAATGATATGAAAGAGAAATACATAGCATAAAACAGAATATTTAAAATACAAATAGAAAATATAATTGTTGCTAAGTCACTTCAGTCATGTCCGACTCTGTGTGACCCCAGAGATGGCAGCCCACCAGGCTCCCTCATCCCTGGGACTCTCCAGGCAAGAACACTGGAGTGGGTTGCCATTTTCTTCTCCAGTGCATGAAAGTGAAAAGAGAAAGTGAAGTCACTTAGTCATGTCTGACCCTCAGTGACCCCATGGACTGCAGTCTACCAGGCTCCTCTGTCCATGGGATTTTCCAGGCAGGAATACTGGAGTGGGGTGCCATTGCCTAATATATAAAATATAAATGTATTCTCTTTCTCTCATATAGACACATGAACCCAGACCCTGGCTCTTCTCTCTCTCTCTCTCTCTCTCTCTCTCTCTCTCTGGCTGCACAGTGCAGCATGTAGGATCTCAGTTCCCTGATTGGGGAGAAAATCTGTGTCCTCTGCATTGAAATTACAGATTCTTAACCACTGGACCACCAGGGAAGTCCCTGGTCCTTTTCTGTTGCTAACCCTCGTGATGATGATGGTGATGGTGATGTTTGCTATATGATGCCTACAGTGTGGATGCGGTGAGATTACAAGGTGTGGGCTCTAGGTAAGCGGTGAGACATCAGGCTAACTTGAACCTTCTCACAGAATGTCAGAAGGATCATCTGCACGGGAAGAACTGGGTTCCTCTGGCAGATGTCGATGCTGTGGAGGAGGTCAGGGGTATTGGCATCAGGATCTGTGGAGTTTGAGGGCTCAGGATCTTCAGGCATCGAAGGCTGAGGTTTCACAGTTGCAGATGCTTTAGTTAGCAGTGTTGTTATTAGAAGCTGGGTTTTTTTTTTGTTTGTTTGTTTTGTTTTCATTTCCTTTGCATCAGCAAACAAATCTAGTGGTGGTTGTAAGAGTGTATTACTTTGGTGACACAGAAATGTTGTTTCATCTATAAGATCGTGCTCAAGAATCATGTCCTTTAAAAACATTTATGCCTGTTGAAAGTCTGCTTCAAATTTCTCAAGTGTCCAAATTGATGGCTCTGCCTCCTTTAAATTTTCTGCATCACCACAACCATCATCATCACCTTTGAGGATTTCAGCATGTCTTCAAGTTCCTTATTGGTAAGTGTTCCTCTGTGTTCTTCTACATGTTCCTCAACATCACCCATGATAATGTCAGAGAATTCTTTCCCACCAATTTCCCTTGCAGTGTTCAAGGTGTTCCTGACTTTTGCATCAAGAGCAAGGAAGCTCCTGAAATCCCTGCCTGCCTCACTCCATAATAGCTTCCAACACACGTTGACTGGGTCTGGCTTTAGGGCATTGACAGACCCCTGTAATTGTGAAGTGCTTCCATAAATCAGAGATGCTGCTGTCAGCTTGACATCAAGGGTACCACAAATCCTCCTGAAGGTGAGGGGTGTGTGTGTCGCCTTTGTGCACTTGATGATGCCTTGATCGAGGGGCTGCAGTAGTAATACAGTGCAGGAGGCAGAAACATCACCTCCGTATTCTCAGCAGGAGAAGCAGAGATTGGGGTGGCTGGGAGCCAATGTAATGTCAGTTTCAAGGAAGATTGTGAATGGCAGTGCCTTCTCTTCGAAGTGCTTCTTCCTTTTAGGAATGAAGCACTGATGGAATCATTCCAAGAGCAAGATGGCCATTACCCAAGCCTTCTTGGTGTGGTGCCAGAACAAGTGCAGGTAGTTTTTGGTTTGGTGCTTAAGGGCTTGGGGATTGTTTGCTCATTTGCTTTTGTGAACTGCTGTGTTGCCACATGGCACCAGAGTGAGGTGATCTTTTCAGACTTTGAGCCCCGGGGCTCTTTTGGCACTGGCATTTGTGGATATAGGTGTGATTAGGGATTGTCCTCCAGAACAAGCCTGGGTCATCACAACTGAAGGCTTGCTCTGGACGGTAGCCTTTCTCTTCTCTTTGTGAGTCTCCTGAGCTCTCCTGGGAACCATGATGCTGTCTTGACATCAGGCCATGTGGGTTCTCCCGTGATCTTTAAGTTCTTGAGGCTATAGCACTATGCATAGCTAGTCAGCCTTCCCTCACCAGCTTTAAAGTCCTTCATCTTCTCAGTCTCCTCACAGCAGTTCTCGTACAGACTCGTGCTTTCTCACACATCATTTTGCCATCAACAGGGACACGTTTCTGTGACATGTCCTCAAGCCACCTTTTCTCAGTCTTTGCAAGCACTTTGTCACCAACCAGAGAGACCTCATTTGCCATTATAGGGCAGCACAAACACTGCTATGGATTTCAGCTGCTTTCTGGTTTATTGCTCAAATATTATTTAAACTTATAGACTCTATGGCCCACTTTGGCAAGTGGCATGCCACTTTCTAAAAGATCTAGGATTTTCACTTTTTCATCAAGAAATAGCCCTTTATGCTCTCTTAGACTTCAAGGGGTGACTTTGACCACTGACTTGCTTTGTAGGAGTCATTTATTTTCACAGAAAGAAAGGGTGCACAATTTATTTAAGTTTTGAACTTAAATAAATAACACATGAGGTTGAACAAGGCTCATTCAGGGAGTGCTGGGGAAAGACTGAGGACCTGAGAAGGTAGATGCTCCAGCAGGGAATACCTACCTACACATCACTTTATTCAAGTGTATTCACTATAGTGCTCAGAATGTGGCTAATTTAAGTTTTACTTTTTGAAGCTTTCTGGAATTTTCTTCCCCAAGATTTTTGACCCATGTTTGGTTGAATTGTAGGGGGATGCATAACCTGTGCATACAGAGGACGAACTATATTAACAGTTGCTTGCTTTATCTTAATAATATGAAACAACCATACACCCAAACTCATCTCACTGGATTCCTACAGGAGCCAGGAGTCAACCTAAAAGAAAAAGTCACCCAATTCTCTCTTTCTGTAACCCATTCTCTGGGCAATCAGTGACCACTTTTGGACGATCAGCCAATGGTTTTAGAAAAACTGATCTCTGAGGGTCAGATGAACCATTGTAGTCATTTACATTTGCATTCCTATCTTGAATAACTAACAATTTTTTCTTACCCTCTGAGGGGAGAGGATTAAAATATGGATTGCAATATGCTCTCTCTGGCAAATGCAAAATGCCCACTGTCCAGGCCTGGTACACATGACTGGGCAGCTGTTAGTGCGTCTCTGCTAGAAATTAATTGTGCGGCTGCTTTGCAAAGTTTAATGGCGGCGTGGAGAGCATATGGTCCTGGTGCCGGTAGCAGTTTCTCATTGAATTCTCTGCCAAAATAGGAAATCTAATGGAACATATGGTATGTAGCCTGGTTGTAATCAAAGGTCCTGAAAAGATGCTTGACTAAGATCGTGTGGTACATACCGAGCAGGACACAATTCCAGTGTCGGGGTAAAAGTGACCTGAGTCTCATCTTGCATAGCGACGAGTGTGCTCTATAACCCTGGATATTGACATTTTGGTCTCGCTGTTTAGACCTGGAGAAGCAATTTCCCTGAGTGGTGGAGGCACTTTCTGTTCCCAAGAAACATCAAAGCACAACCATGATTTTAATTTTCATTTTACATTTTTGACTCTCTGGTGGTGTCTGTGGCTCAGGCTTGCCCCCAAACTCCTGGTGATTACCAAATCAAATGCTTATCGATTTATCCTTCTGCATATCCTGCAGGTACTTCAGACTCAAATCACTCCAAAGAGGACTTATGTTCTACTCATAGTCTGCACATCTTGGTGAAAGCATCATTTTCTCTGTCATCTCAGAATTCACCTTTGACTCTTTCTTCTTCCTCATCCCCCTTGTCCAGTTATCTCCAGGTCCTTGTACTTCTGCTTCCTTCTCTTTTTCCCTATCTTGCTCTTCCTCCCCATCCTCCCCTCCTCCCACCACTGTTTAATAAGTCTGTAATCTCATGTACCTGGGCTACCTGCAGAGCCACCTACCTGGTCTTCCTGCTTCTGTCGGGCACAGAACACTCCTTGAATTTGTCCACTTTGCTCTTTTGTCATCTGCCTCTTCATCGCTCTGCACATGTTCCAGAGTGATATTTACAAAAGAAAGGTCTACTTCCTAGACCTAATATCCTCTGATTATACCCAACTACACACAGAATAAGGCTCAAGCTTTTCAGTATACCATGTTGGTCACTTCAAGCTCTGGCCTCTGCTCACCTGCCTGGCCTTACGTCCCACTGTTCCCTCCACCAACCTTCAAAATTCCTATGTTAGCAGTTGTATGATATGTTCTTTCCACTATCTGGATTCTCATTCTTTTAGTTTCTCCTTTATTTCATTCACACACACACACCCCACCCCCACAATTTTTCTATCATCTCATTTATTGGTAACACTGCTGTATAATATTTGACTTTTGTATGTATTTTCCTTAATAGACTGTGAGCCCATCAAAAAACAGAGAATAACTGTCATCTATTCATTCAACAAATATTTACTGAATACCTACTAGTTTCTGGACAGCTTTAACGTAAAGGATACAGGAGAGAACAAGCTGAATGAGGCTTCTGCCACCCTTGAGATTACATTCTCTGCGGGGAGATTTAAAAAAATAAATATATTGAAAATAGAAATATAAATGTTTAAGAGCCCTACTGGGAATGTAAAGCAATCATGGGAAGACATTTCTCTAGCTTTAGAGTAGCTGATCAAGGAAACCTCCTCAGAGTAGGTGACCTTTCAGCTAAAGAGCAGTTGGTAACAAGGAATCAATGGTTAGAAGCTGTGGGCTAGGCTTTTCATCCAAAGAAAAGGCTATAGGACCAGATGGAGTTTAGCAAACCCCAAGACCTGGCACTGCACTCAGTAAATTGAGTAGATTAATGTCTGGATCAAACACTTCCAAGCATTAGCACTGGACCAGGCTCTGGCAGGAATCTGAGGTAAGTACAGCTCATAGTCCTTATCCAGAGCTTAAATCTCATTATAGAAGTAGAATTACAGAAAACAATGAGGTACCACTGCATGAAAGGAAATGGCCCCAAATTAATGGGTGTGGTGCCAACAACATGTTGGAAGCGTTCAGAGGCATGTGGCTGTGGTCAGGGGGACAGGAGAGTGAAGCTCAGAGATCTAGCTAAGACAGAATCTGTGGAAGAAAAGGACATCAAGTCATTTCAAAGGTGCATTTCATCCCTAGTTTTATTGTGATATAATTGACATACAATTTTGTATTAAGTTTAAAGTGTACAATATGTTGATTTGATACAGTTATATATTGGACAGTGATGACCACCATAAAGAATTCATCCACCAAATGGACGAATTCATTAGCTAACTCTTCCTTCTTGCCATATAGTTACCAGCTCATTTTTGTGATAAGAGCATCTAAAATCTACCCTCTTAGCAACTTTTGAGTATGTAATACCTCAGTAACTGTAGTTACCAAACTGTACACTAGATCTCCAGAATTTATTCACCTCCTAACTGGAAGTTTGTATCCTTTGGTCAACATCTCGCCTTTTCCCTCATCACAGCTCCTGGTAACTTCCATTCTACTCTCCGTTTCTGTGAGTTCAGCTTTTTTTAGTTTTCATGTATTAGTGAGGTAACATAGTAATGTCTTGCTCTTTTTGGCTTATCTCACTTAGCAAAATGCCGTCAATATCCATCATGTTGTTGCAAAGGCAGGATTTCCTTCTTTATATGACTGAACAATACCCCACTGCATATATATTCCATATCTTTTTTATCCAGTCATCTGTTGATGGGTGCTTACACCGTTTCCATGTCTTGACTAATGTACATATAGTGCTGTTGTGAACATGGCTGTTCTCACAGATATCTCTGTGAGATCTTCATTTTATTTCCTTTGGATAAATACCCAGGAGTGGAATTGGGGTATATTTATTTTTGATGGGAGAGGGAAAAGAGAAGGTATCTTCCCAGCAAAAGGAACAAAATGAAGAGGGAAATTCAGGAGGAAGTGATTATAAATGGCCAAGCATGGAAAGGGGATAATGGCAGAGGTGGGGATGTGAAGGAGGGATTGGTCAGGAGCCAATGGGCTAAATGAAGGAGAGGACTTGGAGGAGGAAGAAGCTGGTGAATCGAGTTGGGACCAGATGAAGGAAGAGGCTACAAATGCTTCAGTGAGCACGTAGGGTGAAATCAGGGGCACTTAAGAGCCTGCCTTGGGTGGGGACTGATTTAATGATTGTGGAGGTGGAGAAGTTTAATCTGGAGGTGGCATGCAGGATGCACTAGGGAGATGGAAGGGAGAATTCAGGTTAGAGTCATTTTCACCAGTTCAGGGGGAGATGAAGAGGCAGCATGAGAAAAGAGCAAAGTGGACAAATTCAAGAAGTGTTCTAAAGGCAGCATCCTCAGGACTTTACGATGGATTGACAGTAGGGGCCACACACAAGGAGGAGTAGCCAAGTTGACAGAGTGTTGGCTATTGGAGTTGCAGGGAGTGGAGACAGGAACAACTTCAGGGTGGGAAATTCAATATGAAGAATAGGCTGCAATTAACTTAGCAGTCTGAGTGGAATGTGCTGAGGTAATAATATTTCCCAGCAGAGATATGTGATGGGTAGCTAGAGATGCTGGTCCCTTTAGGTCCAGGGTTAGATGGGAAGGGGCAGAACTTGGAGTGAGAACAGAAACTCAGCAATCCTGAAGAAAGACTGTAGGGAGAAAAGAACAGGAGGTCAAGCCTGTGTAAGGGGAATTCTAGCAGATGTGGTTAGAAAGAGTTCATATTACCTTGATATATGAGGCTACCTTTGGACCGTATCAATGTTACCTTGACTGCAAAATTAATTTTCTTGTGTTAAATATACCACATGGCCTCACTGGAGCAGCCAAGGAGCTTTTTTTGCTAGATGTTGGTTAAATGCAGTTCGATTAGATGACTGCGCTTTGTCAGATTTCTGCATGCCTGAGCTGGGAATGTACATAAGCAAACTGTTACTAAACTTCACAAAGCAGCTGATGTGTCTGTCGTGTGTGTGTGTGTGTGTGTGTGTGCACTTGTATTCCAATTATACTGCTGCATTCAACTATCTCTCACTGTGTGACTTAACGCAGTCATTTTATTGTGCTCACCAGTTCTTTGGGTACAAGTTTTAACAGTTGATGATGGGAATGGCTTGTCTCTGCTCTAGTGTCTGGAGCCTTGGCTGGGAAGACTCAGTCTGGTGTCACTGGACAGGTGGAGTCTGGCATCTCCTGGAGGTGTCTCCACTCATGTGGTGGTGGTGATGTTGCTGTCAGCTGGACCACAGCTGGTTGTGTTGACCACAGTGATTGTCCAGGGCCTCTCCCTTTGGCTTGGGCTTCCTCACAACATGGCTGCTTCCAAACAGTTGCACTGCTTACGTGACGGCTCAGTACCCAGAACCAAGTATCTGAACTAACAAGGCAGAGCAGTGTGACCTTTGGGGACCCAGCCTCAGTGGTCACACAGACCAACTTCTGCTGAGTTTTCTTGGTTGCCAGAAGTCACTAAGGCTAGACTCAGAGGAGAGTCTAATCCTAAATGGAGAGGATGAGCCCCCACCTTTTGATGCAAACAAGTCAACATATTTTAGGATGTGTTTAAAAGTCACCACAGTGTGTTCATTCTTTGTAATCTAATTGCATGTTCCTTGAAGGTCTTTTACTTGTTGTATTACGCACAACTTGTCTATGGAATTTTGCTCCATAGATATTTATTGATGGAATGGTAGATTGGTATCTGAATAAGCCATTTATTTATTTATTGCCTATTAGCAAAGAGTTGCATTTGACTTTTCAGGTTTTTATCAAAACTCTAAGTATGTGAAGAGTTACAAGCGTTTCATGCTTCTATGTTGTACCTTCAAAGACTGTCCAGAGAATGTATGAGTCATGAAGAATGTCAAGATCCATGACCTCTACCCCAGATTTCAGTTCCCACTGATGACTGGGAGCTAATAATGCAATAGTGTTGCTTCCTTTACGTGCTTGGTATTTGGACTTCTGATTTGTTTTGTGTCTTTACTGCCATGTGTCAGGGTAAAAGAAGGGATGTAGCTTGGTGTTAGGACTGAAATGCCTTTTATTTTTCCCCTCTTGAAGAATGTGAGCATAATTGAGCCGTAATGAACACGGCTAAGGTCTTTCCCAGGGATTAATGACAGGGAGAATGTGCTCATGGCCTGAGGCTTAGTCTTCGGTCATTAACCAAGTTGGTCATTAATATTGTCCAGGAGTGCTTTATGTTAGGCCATTACAATCACTGCCATATGCCGCTACTATCGGGGACGTGAACATTACCTGTGTCAACAACTATTTGCTGCCTCCCCATTCCCCATGATTACTGAGCGAGGCAGTAATACACACTCCAAAACCATGAAGCACCAAGGGCGGGAAAATCTGAAGCTTCCCTTCCCCCCTCACCCCTTCTCCCTCCTCCCTTCCCGCTTCTTCCCTTCCCCTCTCTTTTAAAAATGTTTATGGAAGGAAGCACTTAGGTAAAGTGCTAGGATATAGGAATAGATATGTAAATACCACCTGGTCCCTGCTCTCAAGAAGTTTAGAGTTTTGCTGGAAATGTCAATATGCAAATAACTTCAACACAGGAAGTTAATGTTATGACAGAGAAATCATCGTGTTGTAGAACACAGGAGCACAGAGTAGGAACCCCTAAAGGGTGCTGATGTTTCAGGTGAGTTTTGAAGGATTAGGGATGGGAGGTAGATGGTGGTGTTGGGAGCTCCAGATATAGGGAACAGTGTACACAAATACAAATGAGAGAGCTGTATGTTTCAACAACTATGTGGCATTTGGGTATGGGAATAGTAAGAGGGGATGGCAGAGATGATATCAAGATCCTGGCTAGGCATGGACACAGACTGCTTTCTGAGCAAATGGTAAGGAGTTTGAACTTGAAACTTACTAAGGGTCACTGATGCTTTTAAACATGGGATGATGTGCTCAGAGTTGGGATGCAGGAATATCACTTAAGAAGTAGTACAGAGAATGGATAGAAAGAAGTTATCAGAGGGGAGGGAGCCTGGATAAGAAGATATGGAAATCATCCTGTTGACAGTCCAGTTGGACAAATGCCGGGCCAGTGGGGATGGGGAAAAGGGATAGACTCATGGGCCACTGAAGTGGAAGGCAGAGATGGGTGCTTCATCTGACTCCCACTAATATAATAAATACCCACCTCAACTGGTTTACAGTAGGAAATTCTTTAGTTCAGATATCAAGTCCAAAGGTAAAGTCATTACCAGACTCTGATCCCACCCCTATACCCACCTCCTCTGCTCTCTCTGCTCTGTCTGCAGGCTGACTTCCCTCACATGGTCACAAGGTGGCTGCCAGCAACACCTGTTCAAGCCTAGGTGGAGAGAGGAAATGTTTTTCCCCAAAATAGGAGCAATAAATTCTTCCTTTCTTTTTGAGAGCACCCACTCAGGTCATCTGAAGTCAAACACCAGTTGGCTTAAGCCTGGGATTATGAACTGATCACTAGCTGGAGTGAGCCTGCTTGGCTTGGATACATCAGTATTTATGCTGCATCTGGGAATGGGGTCAATTTCACATAAGAGGAAGAGAAGAAGGTGGGTGTGGTTGCCGCAGAGACAACAGTATCTATGACTAGAGCACAGAAACCCTCCCACCCTTCCTTGGGAGAACTGGAGGAAGAGAGGTCAGTATGTGGATTGTAAGTTTTTTGAGAGAAGGACATATGTCTCGTTCACCATTGTTTATTTAGCTCTTATCTCAGTGCCTGGCACATAGTAAGTGCTCAGTAAACATTTGTTGACTAAGTAAACTCATCTAGAAAGAGACAGTACCTGAGCTTGAAGGTACAGATCATGAGATGAAGTAGAGGAAGAATTTCAAGCAGAGTTAAAAGAATTTGCAACAGTAAAGAATTGTACAATTGCATCATACATTTCAGTGAAGTTAAGAAGTTTAGAATCACAGGCACAAAAGTCCAAGGCAGGACGAGGCTGAGAATGATGTTAGAGAGTTAAGGAATGACCATATTCTGCTGAGGAGCTTGGGTCATCTCTTACAGAGAATGGAAGACACTTGAAAAATTTTAGACAAGAGAATGAAGTAATCCCATGCACATTTTTCTAGATCATTCTGCAAAGATATGTAGAACATTAGAGAGACATGATAAGGTGAAATCAACAGTTGATTAGTTTTGATGGAATGTGTAGGCAGAGAGAGGAGTCAAGGATGACCTTAGGTCATTTTGTTGGGTGAGAAGGCAGGGGGAGGTCACAAGAAAGAACAGATTTTACAGGATTAATAATACTTTGTTTCAGATGGGTTCATGGGAGCCAGTGAAACATTATTGGGGAGGTGTCTAGCTGTGGTCAGGTGTTTGCGTGTGAAGCAGGGGAAGAGTTCTGGTTAGGACATGCATAATCAGAATTGCCAATATTCAGGTGCCAGTTTGAAAAATGCGAGAGAATGAAACCACCTGGGGAGTGTAGACTAGTTGGAGCCATGAGCCATGGGTGAGGCACTGAAAGGGTAGGGAGTGGGAAGGAAGCCCAGAAAGAGATAAAGAAAGTCAAGAAGGTGGAAGGAGGTCCAGGAGCATAAGCTGCCTTGGATGACAAGAGAGTGGAGAGTTCGAAGAAAGACTGAGGATTGATGATTGAGGCCATCAAGTGAAACAGAGAGATAAAGGAAAATAAAAACTGAAACATGTTTATTGTATTTGCCAATCAGGATGGCAGTGGTGACCTTTTGGTGAGATGCCTCTTATATGTGATAATATCAGAAGCTAGGTTGCAAGTGAATGATGAGGGAATAGAAGGTAAGTAAATATACACAGAGAAGATATAGGAGAAGGGGAGAAGAGATGGTAACCTGAGGAGTGGGAGGAAACAAGGGAGGCATTTCAGAGATGGGGAAATCATAAGCACTGCTATGGACTCAAGGAGAGAGGCTCAAAGAGACTGCAACATTAAAAGTGCAAGGGATTGAGGAGGGGATGTTGGCAATGACATGATCTCACAGTTCCAAAACGGCTGCTGCAGCTCCAACCATCACATCCCTCACTTCTGTGTCCAAAAGCAGAAAGAGGAGGAACAGTAAAGAGAGCACTCCTTGTGTCTCTTAATTTCTATCAAGGAGGAAAATCGCTTCCCCTCCCACACCCCCTCCTAAATGCCCTCCTAAACTATTGACTGGGAATCTAAAACATGCATTTCCGACCTCCCTTGTAGCTGGGGTTCTGCATGTGATCTGGTTTCCATGAAGCAAGCTTTCTGGTACCAGACTTGGAGAAGTGAAGTGAATGAGTTGAAGTGGCTGTTGTAGATTTTCTGGCAAGCAAGATAGCAGAGTGTTTGGTTCTTTGGAACCAACTGTCGTGGAGGTGCCAGTGTCTAGTCTTTGGTGTCAGAGGTGGTGGTTGAGTGACGGTCTGGGGTCTGGAGATATGCTTTGGCATTACGTTTGGCTCAGTGGTGAATGACCTTGGTCAACTGGTTTTCCCATATGTTCTTAAACTTCCTGTGTGTGTGTGTGTGTGTGTGTGTGTGTGTGTGTATTTTCATGTGTGTCTGTGCATGCGGGCATGCACACCTGTTCTCAGTCATGTCTGACTCTTTACTACTGCATGGACTATAGCCTGCCAGGCTACTTTGTCCATGGAATTTTCCAGGCAAGAATACTAGAGTGTGGGTTGCCATTTCCTATTCCAGGGGATCTAAATTCCCTAATTCTCCATAATAATTTCTTTCCTGCTTAAACTAGAGTGGATTTTTTTGTTTGCAACAAAGAATCTGAAAGAATGCAAAAGACCTGCTCCAGCTGTAAGAGGGACTGGAAAAGGGAATCCCTGGCTTTTTTATGTTCTTCTTGGCGAGCTGAAGATTCAGGATAATGGCTGTTGTGTAGGGAACCAAAAGGATCCGCCAAAGATAAATGCGGACTCAAATAGGTTTTAAATAGAACAGACTGGTTAAGTGTTTTATTTGGTGCAAGAGGTTTTTGGGGACCATCAAAATATTTAAAGTATAACCATCATTTTATGACAGTGGTTTATGTGAAATAGCCAATAGTGCAAAAGCTAAATGTATTTCATTTCTGTTGTCTGCTGATAATAGCCTCTGAAACACCAGTCAGATCACCGTCTAGCTTTGAGGGATGGCAGTTCCAAAATAGAATTCAGAGAAGGGAAGGTAGGAAGGAAGCAGGATTGTCTTTTTAAATAAATATTATAATCTTATTATGATTATGTAGACACACAGGCGAGGTGGGCATGGCAACCCACTCTGATATTCTTGCCTGGAGAATCCCCATGAACAGAGGAGCCTGGTGAGCTACAGTCCATGGGGTTGCAAAGAGCTGGCCACGACTGAGTGACTACATAGACACACAGGCAATATGGTTTTTGAAAATCTTGGTAAATACTTAGCCATTTGAATCTTGGATCCAAATTCTTTTGACTATTAAAACCATTTTTTACAAATTAAGGTTATTTGGTTTGTATAAGTTTTTTAAAGATACAAATAACTTTACATGATATATGTAACTCATATATATATATATATATATATATATATATATATATTTCACCCTCTGGGAAAAAATATATAACCTCCCACTCTAGTTCCTTAATCCTTTGGATTATTGTGTATCCTTCCAGAAATTGTCCATATAAATGCAACATCTTTACTTGTCAATCCCTATAGCATTACTTCATTCTTTTAAAAGAATATACAGTATTGTATGAATTATAGTTTATTTAATCAATCCCTTATTAGGCTATTTTCAATATTCTATAATTATAAATTATCCTGCAATGAAGATTCATGTGCATCCATCTTTGTGAAGATGGTTTGAATATTATTTTTGCTTAGTCACTCAGTCATGTCTGACTGTTTGCAACCCCATGGACTGTAGAACACCAGGCTTCCCTGTCCTTCACTATCTCCCAGAGTTTGCTCAGACTTAAGTCCATTGAGTCGATGATGCCATACAACCATCTCATCCTCTGTTGCCCCTTTTCCTGCCCTTAATCTTTCCCAGCATCAGGGTCTTTTCCAATGAGTTGGCTTTTTGCATCAGGTGGCCCAACTCTTGGAGCTTCAGCTTCAGCATCAGTCTTTCGGATGAAAGTTTAGGGTTGATTTCCTTTAGTATTGACTGGTTTGATCTCTTTGCTGTAGAAGGGACTCTCAAGAATCTTCTCTAGCACCACAGTTTGAAAGCATCAATTCTTTAGCACTCAGCTTTCTTTATGATCTACTCTCACATCCATCACAACTACTGGAAAAAGCATAGGTTTGACTAGATGGACCGTTGTTGGCTAAGTGATATCCCTGCTTTTTAAATGCTGTCTAGGTTTGTCATAGCTTTTCTTCCAGAGAGCAAGTGTCTTTTAATTTCATGGTTGCAGTCACCATCTACAGTAATTTTGGAGCCCAAGAAAATAAAGTCTGTCACTGTTTCCATTTTTTCCCCCATCTATTTGCCATGAAGTTATGGGACTGGATGCCATGATCTTATTTTTTTTGAATGTTGAGTTTTAAGCCAGCTTTTTCACTCTCTCCTTTCACCTTCATTAAGAGGCTTTTTACTGTAGGTCAAATTCCTAGATGGAGAATGCTGAACCAAGGTATATCATTAAATATTTTTATAGATATTATCATATTATTCTCTTCAAAAAGGCATCATGCAAATTTGTCTTTTAAACTTACACTTTCAAAGCTCTAGGTATATAAGACCCATTTCTGTCTGCTGGTACTGCTGGTACTGAATATGGAGACTATAGGAAAAGTGAGCTGTTCTCCAAAGGGTATTTGGAATCTTACTGTACAAACAATTACTGCATTAAATGTCTGCAAAATTCAAGTGGCAAATGAGCATTGAATATAATTACACATCTGTTCCATCTCAAAGGCAGATGGCCTTTTAATTTTATATCCCAAGAATTATACCCAAATTTCATCTCTTCCTCAGATTCATCCCCTCTCTTCCTTTACTTCCATTGAGAAAACAGTTTATTGCGCTTGTCACATATCAAATTAATTTTAACAGAAAGCACAATGAAACTCTCTTACTCACTTTAGTAAGCAGATATCTAGGACTGTAATACTAAAGAAACATATATGAGGTCCCAGCAATTGTTTAAACACTGCAGAGTACCATCCAAGCAAAGTTAGAAGGTCCCTGCCTTCAGTGATCTTACAATCTAGGTTGAGAAATTGACATAAAATGCAAATGATTAAAGGCCAAATACAAAGCAGAATCTAAATGCTATATGTATATTTAGCTATTCATACTTGTAATTGCAAAGAAGGAAGAGGTTGCTTTGTAGAGGAGCTGTCAAGGATTGTGTGAAATAGATGGGTGTTGGTTTGGCTTTGTGGGATGGGAAGTGAAATGGAAAAGCTCTCCCCAAAGAAACAGGGAGACAAGTGGGGTTGCTGTGAGCCAATGGAACTCAGTGAGATCAGGGTTTGGGTGGATGAGACGGGATCATGTGACAAAAGACCATGCTCGTTGGTAGAAATATACAGGAAATAACAGGAAGTGAGTGTGACCTACTGGACGGAGGCTCTGGGAGAAAGAAGACGTGTTGTGGGTGCAGAATGAGGGCCAAGAACCAAAGTGGCTCGTGGTCTGGTCTCTCACACTCAGCCGTTTAAATCCGAAGTGGACCCCTCTTAGTGTCCCACATGTAAAATGCCTCCCTTCTTTGTTCTAGAGCTTTGTGAGTTTATCTAAATTTTTCCAGCTGTTGTCCAGGACCTGAATACATGCTCAGCAAAAGACTAAAGACTGTGGGCAGTGGTGGGAGAAGGAAATTGATGCATTTTCAGTTTTTGTGAAGATGATTTGTCTAGTGTTTTCGATCCTGGCCTGATTTTGTTAGTACTGTGTAATTACAGGGTGATGATCTTTAGCCTCTCTCCACTGGGAAGACACCGGTCCAACAGGTACCATTCCTAACAATGGTGGCAGTGGTGGTGAACAGGCGTCCCGTTAATGCTTGAACATTTTCAAAGAGTTTGCTTGTCTTTCAACATGAAAACAGACTTAAAAGAGGTACAGTACTCAGAGATGAAAGATATTTGCAGGGAGATAAAAACCTTTGAATTTATAAGAGGTAGCTATTTCATATGAAAGCCAAGCTGTATTTTTCTCTCAATCTGCTCCTGCATAATTTTATCTGACTTTTCTAATTATGATAACAGAACAAGAAAAATCCAGACTGCCGTTCACACTCTCACTCCTTTCCTTAAGGAAAAAAATAATAAATTGGTAGTATCTACACCAAAGAAAAGGAACAAAGACAGCATGTAAATTTTCTTTGTGTCAGTTATCCTTGGCACGTTTCTCTCTCTTCTCTTCCCCAAATCATTTAAAAGAGTGTCACTCAAGGCCAATTAAAAGGATTTGGATGAGAAACTTCAAGTTTACAGTTGGTCCAATCAATAATACAACTTGTCCATCAATAGATTTCTAAATGCTCTTCAGAAATGACTACATTTAAGTGTGGTTGAATGATTAGAAAATGCAATTTCATTGAGCAAGTCAAGCCCTACTTTGTTTGAAAGATTGAGCTTCAGAGTGCTGAAAATCAGTTTTTTGTTTTGTGTGTGTGTGTGTGTGTGTGTGTAAGGCTATCGATTGGGTACGAAGAAACTGATGTATCTTAGATACTTTCCAACACAAAGGTTTTGTCATTGACTTCCACATGTCTTGTGATGAATCCCATGGAGAAAGGAGGTAAAAATTGGGAATCAGGACTAGAGTCAGTTCTAAGATAAGATCAAATATACCTTTCTTACCGAGAGAGTGTGTTTAAACTTAAAGCTTTGTTAAGACTAATTTCTTATCTTCTCTGGAGTCTGGGAAGGCAGATAAATGTTGCTAAACAAAAACTGTGGAATTTTCCAACTACTTTCTCATCTTTTCTGAAATAGCTTCAGTGGAATCTATGATTCCTGTCATACAAGTTGTTGCTCTGGGCAGGGAACATTTTGTTTCTTCCCTTTGGATTTTCTTCTGCAGTTACCTGAACAACGTAGCCAGTGAGAGAGGTGCTTTCTCACCCCCAACAGGAGGGGCAGTGGGTAGGTTCATAGTTCTGGCTCTGGAAGGTGTGAAATTAAAACAAGAAACAGAGGTTTAGCTTTTGCATCTCAAGATATCTTTTAGAAACACTGTGTAAATGTCACTACTGGCCATCTCAAGACAGACCAAGTAGAACATGTCATGTGATCATGTTCTTTTTCTTTTCATGATTCATTTTTGGGGAAAGTGATTTCTCACCTGAGGACATTCTCCTTGATTAGTGTATTATTCGTATATTGAGCTATCTTAACAAAACCCACAGACTGAGTGGCTTAAACAATGCACATTTATTTCTCACAGTTACAGAGGCTGGCCTCCAGGATTAAGGTGCTGTCCAGTTGGGTTTCTGGCGTGAGTTCTCTTCTGAGTTTGCCATTGGTGTTAGCAAACCAAACTTGGGTCTGCTTGCCCATATGCAGTCAAGCCAGTCTACTGACACTGGGTTTTGGAGGAAGAGAGTTCATCATTTATTGCAGGGCACCAAGCAAGGAGGATGAACAGGTAGTTCATGCTCAAAAGATCAGAACTCCCTGAAGGCTTTCAGGGAAGGCATTTTAAAGGCAGTGTGAGGGAGGGGGCTGTAGTACCTGGTCAGCTCCTGCAAAATTCCCAGGTTGTTTGGCATCAAGGTGAAGTTTCAAGTAGTCTAGGGTCTCTGTTCTTGTCTTCAGAAGTTTTCATCTGCAGGGGGTCTGCTTCCTGTAAAAACAATTTACGAATGTGTGTCAAGACTTTATATCTTTCAGAGAACTAGGTGTTCAATGATTCTGCTATGTGGCAGATTTAGTCTAAATTGTTACCAATTTCTCAGCTCAACAGTTATTCTGTGTTTCCACAGTTTCACATTTCCTGATCATTAACTCTCCTTTTTTGTAATTGGAGTATAATTTTTTACAATGTTGCATTAGTTTCTGCTGTACCCAGAAAATGACCCAGCAATCCCACTACATGTCATATAGGAGAAAACCATAATTCAATAAGATACATGTACCCCAATGCTCATTGCAGCACTATTTATAATAGCCAGGAATGGAAACAACCTAGGTGTCCATCAGTTCAGTTCAGTTCAGTTGCTCAGTCTTGTCCGATTCTTTGCAACCCCATGAATTGCAGCACACCAGGCCTCCCTGTCCATCACCGACTCCCAGAGTTCACTCAGACTCACGTCCATCGAGTCAGTGATGCCATCCAGCCATCTCATCCTCTGTCGTCCCCTTCTCCTCCTGTCCCCAATCCCTCCCAGCATCAGAGTCTTTCCAATGAGTCAACTCTTCACATGAGGTGGCCAAAGTACTGGAGTTTCAGCTTTAGCATCATTCCTTCCAAAGAAGTCCCAGGGTTGATCTCCTTCAGAATGCACTGGTTGGATCTCCTTGCAGTCCAAGGGACTCTCAAGAGTCTTCTCCAACACCACAGTTCAAAAGCTTCAATTCTTCGGTGCTCAGCTTTCTTCACAGTCCAACTCTCAAACATCCATACATGACTACTGGAAAAACCATAGCCTTGACTAGATGGGCCTTAGTCGGCAAAGTAGACAGATGAATAAATAAAGATGTGGCACACATATACAATGGAATATTATTCAGCCATAAAAAAGAATGAAATTGGGCCATTTAGAGATGTGGATGGACCTAGAGTCTATCATACAGAGTGAAGTCAGAAAGAGAAAAACAAATATCATATATTAACATATGTATGTGGAATCTAGAAAAATGGTACAGATGAACATAATCATTAACTCTTGAGTCAGCCTTTTGAGACTCAAAGGAGGCCTGGGAGACTAAAGTAAAGCCTTTTACTGCAGAGAACAGGTACACAGGGGCTTGCACATGGTTGGAATGGTAGCCTTCTCACTGGATCCTCACATGACAAAGAGACCAGCAAAGTTCTTGATGTCTCCTCCTCTTATAGTACAGCGATCTTACCAGATTGGGCCCCCCTCCCCCACCATTATGACCTCATTTCACCTTGATTGCTTCCATAAAGACCCTGTCTCCAAATGTCTGTTACATTGGGAGTTAGGGCTTCAGCATATACAGTTTGGGGGAACACAAGCATTCAGTCCATAAGGACTGGTTAGCATAGCTTCATGCAAAGCCCAGCCCTTTCTTGGGTGTTGTTTTTCCTTTCTAATTGTCTCTGATACCATCCTTGGCTTTAAATTAATAGCTTTATTAATGTGTATTTTGTTTCTAGTGACAAATGGATGCAAATGTGTTATCAAAAGAGAAGTATCAGATGTTCAAAACTGAGAATAAAGATAATTGACAAACAGTTTAATGGCTGATAAATATGAATATATTCCTATATTAGTCATAAGGATAGATTCTTTTTGGAAGCTAAAAAAATTTTTTTAATAGGGTCTTGATTTTGCTAAATGTTTCCAGATATTCTCCCTGGTTCCCCTGCCCTTCCCCACAGACATACTGGGTTCAGTGTTTTAGATAAAGTTATAAGAACAAAGGAGCCTGGTGAGCTATAGTCCATGGGATCGCAAAGAGCATGACTGAGCAACCAATAAACACACACACACACACACAAGTTATTTTATCTTTTTCAAGACCTGGAGAAATTTAAAATAAAAGCTTTAATCACTACACCTTAAAGTGAGTCACTAGGTCTGCCTTTCTTCTTTTTTGTAACATGTGCATTTCCCTCAGAGGAACATAGCGTCCCTATTATGCACCTACATCAAAATATCAAAACAGATATCCTTAGTTCTTTTCCATGGAGAAAATTCTGGTGGAGAGAGCCTCTGTCCCTTGCTATTCACATCCTAATACTCAGAATGTCTTGGGTGTTAGCGCTGCCTGCTGTTATAACATCCATAACCTTGAAACAGAACATTGGAGCTGTCTGATAGCATCTCAGTTTGCTCAGCTGTTCACTGCATTCTAGAATTAACTGGTTACTATTTTGGCTCCAGCTTAGAGCAGTCTCCTAGCTTCCCTTGGGTAAACATTTACTTTCTCACCAGGATAGCATTGATAACCTCTCAGTGCTGGGAGAAGCTACTTCTCAACTCCTTCCCTTCTTTTCCATTTTGAACTTGGCTCATTTTAATTTTCACTTTCCTATTTAAAATGTATATAATTCCTTTGGGCTTCCCTGGTGGCTCAGATGATGAAGAATACACCTGCAAGATAGGAGACCTGGGTTTAATCTCTGGGTTGGGAAGATCCTCTGGAGAAGGGCATGGCAACCCACTCCAGTATTCTTGCCTGGAGAATCCCCATGGACAGAGGAGACTGACGGGCTACAGTCTGTGGGGTTGCAAAGAGTTGGACATGACTGAGCACTAAGCACAGCACAGCACATAATTCCTTCAGGAAAAACATATGTTTCTCATATAACAATTGCTTTCTGTAGTTTCACTCTCAGTATAACGGTTATGAATCAGATATTTATGAAAGAGCAACTAACCACCAAGGGGAGCCCAGTAGAGAAAACATCTGGTATACAAGCTTGCTATGCTTATGAGCTGTATTATCTTATTACTAGCATTAAAATCTATGAAGATGTTCCCTTGGCTTGAGATGTATGTGGTTTCTAATACATGTTATATTGTGCTGGAAACGCAAGCATTTTTATGGGAAAATATACAAACCGTATTACTTAAAATTCTTTCCAGCAATTTCCTATGTGCAGTATGCTACTTTGAAGTGTTTTGTAATTAGAGGTGGGTTTATGGGACATATGAATCTCCTTGAGGCACATGCATATCTGGGGAAAATGTGAATAATAAAGCCTGGAAGAAAGGTTAAGGACAAGCCATAGACTCTCTCGAATATTTTCAAAGACCTCAAAATCTTTCCCTAACTTTTTCCCACACTAACCACAAACAAGTTCGGGCTGTTTGCAAGTATAGGTAGCAGAAAGAGGTGTAGTATTCTGTTTTGATTTGGGTTCCTCCCAGAAACAGACCCTGAGGCCAAGATTTGAGCACAGGTTGTGGTCAGAGGGAGTGTTTATAGGGAGGTGGGGAAGTGAGGCAGAGAAGAAAAGGAAGCTGAGAAAGGAGGTATTGTCCAACTGATTTCCACTGCAGGCATGAACCACTCAATCAGAAAAACACCTGGAGAAGTGCGGAGATTCCTTAGATATCCCAGTGCAGGGGAGAGGCAGCTGGGGTAGTTGTCCACCAGCCCTCCATCTGCCACGTGCTGCAGGGTGCCCAGGGGCCTTTCATTCTCCATCACTTCTGATTTGGCACTTCCCAGCGCTCTGTGATGAAACAGTATTCTCCCACTACTAGGGAAAAAGGCCTCAGGCAGAGTTTTTAAGCAGTGGTTGAGGCTGAGGGGATCTGGCAGGACAGAGGAGTGCCTGCCCTAGTGGCCGTGCACAGAGCAGCCACTTGCTTGGACATAATTCAGGCTGTGTTCCGTCGAACTGTAAGCGAGCATTCACGAGTAGTAAATGATGAGGTGGTGCCTATAAGTGTTTAGAGTGAGATTATCTAGTTTATTAAATCTACTGCTCTCAGCATCACTAATCAATTGGGAAATGTGAATCAAAACCACAATGAATTATGGCCTAATATCCATTAGGATGGCTACTACCAAAGAAATAAAGAAAGAAGCTCAAAAAAATAACAAGAGTCGGTGAGAATGTGGAGGAATTGGAACGCTTGTGCACTGTTAATGGGAGTACAAAATGGTGCAACTGCTGTGAAAAATAGTATGGAAGTTCCTCACAAAGTTGAAAATGGAATAACCATTTGATCCCAGCAATTCTATTTCTAGGTATACCCTAAAGAATTAAAAGTAAGGTCCAAAGAGTTATTTGTTCACCTACGTTCACAGCTGCTTATTTAGAGCAGTTAAAAAATGGAAGCAACTCAAGTGACCATAAGCAGAACTATTGTTGTTAAGTCACTATGTCCGACTTTTGTGACCTCATGGACTTCAACCCACCAGGCTCTGTCCATGGGCTTTCACGGGCAAGGCAAGAATACTAGAGTGGGCTGTCATTTCCTTCTCCAGGGGATCTTTCCAGCCCAAGATCAAACCCACATCTCCTGCACTGGCAGGTGGAGGTTTTACCACCAAGCCATCTGTCAGAAGAATGGATAAGCAAAATGTGGTATATCTATACAAGAGAATATTTCTCAGTCTTAAAAAGGAAGGAAACTTGGACACAAGCATAGAAGGCCTTATGCTCAGTGAAAGATGCTGGCCACAAGAGGATAGATACAGTATGATTCTGCCTCGATGAGGTATCGAGTCTAGCCAAATTCACGGAGAAAGAATGTAGAATGATGGCTCTCAGAGACTGCAGGAGAAAGAACGAGGAGAGGAAAAAAGTCTGCTGTGACTTCATTCATCTACCTCTTTTTACTTCAAGTCTTGATCCCTTCCTTCTGGCTACAAATGCTGCCTGTGTCAGCCCTTGTCTTTGACCCCTCAACTGAATTCACTGACAATCTCTGTGTGCAACCTCACACCTTCCCCGAGAGTCCCGACCATCTGGTGAAGAACATGAGGGATTTCAGTGCTTGGTGAAGAACATAATGGATTTCAGTACTTTATCTTCCTGCCCAGCAGGCATAGACAGAGGCACACTTCCCAACCCAAGGACCTATCAGCCAAGTTGCAACCACTGAGCACCCACTTGGGGCTTCTCTCCAAATAGTGTGTATGCTGCCATGCCCTAGCATCTGTAGTCCACTGACCAGCAGCATCAGCATCACCAGGGAACTTGTTAGAAAGGCAGAATCTGGGATTTCACCCCGAGCTTTGGAATCACTATCTGCATTTTGATGAGAACCCTCAGTTTCTTTTGTACATTAACACTGGAAAAGCAGTTGGATAAATTTCAGAGCAATGGTTCTCAACCCTGGATGTATATTAAAATCATGGAGATGAGGGAAGCTTTTGAAAAACTGCTAGTACTCTGAAGTTCTAATTGTGTTGCCTTGGGGTAAGAGCACTGTGTTAAGCACTGTGTTAAGTTATGTGTTAAGCACTGTTCTAAGAATATGTGTTAAATAATTTAAGCCTGTGAATACATGCTTAGTCATGTCCAACTCTTTGGGACCCCATGGACTGTAGCCCACCAGGCTCCTCTGTTCATGGAATTATCCAGGTAAGAATACTGGAACAGGTTGCCATTTCCTACTCCAGAGGATCCTCCCAAACCAGGGATAGAACCTACATCTCTTGCATTTTCTGCATTAGCAGGCAGGTTCTCTACCACTGTGCCACCTGGGAAGCCCATGAAACCCCTGTAATGTGGTCCCTGTTATTATCTCCATTGTGCACTGAAAGCACAGAGATATTTGGTAACTTTCTCAAGTCACACAGCTGGTCCATGGCAGAATTGAAATCCAGAATCTGACTCCAAAGCTCATGTTCTTCATGTATTTTTTTAAAGTATCTTTAAAAAAATATTTATTTCTGTGGCTGTATTGAGTCTTAGTTGTGGTTGTTGTGGCTTGTGGGATCTTTGATCTTCATTGCAGCATGTGGGTTCTTTTTTTTCAGTTGTGGTATGCAGGATCTTTAGTTATGACATGCAAACTCTTAGTTGTGGCCTGTGGGATCTAGTTACTCGACCAAGGATGGAAGCCAGGCCCCTTGCAGTCTTAGCCACTGTGACCACCAGGGATGTCCCCCCATTATGCTATTTTTGAATAAAAGTCCCCTTAATGCTAAGTGAGAAGGCCTCTGTGAATACATTCCATGCAAGGCAGATTTCACTATGAAGCTCCTTCGCTGAATTTAGTTTGATGCTGCATAACATATAAATTTGATTTTTAATAGTTTTCACCGGCCCCTCACTCACACTCTCAGGCTAGCCAGTTCAGCCTCTGGTGGTTAAACCAAATTATTGGCCTACAACTGACTTCAGGCATTGAAAGCAAAGAGAAGGTTGGTAACTCACTCAAGATCACACAACTTGGGAAGTTATGGGAAGAGAAAAGAATTCTGGAGGGAAACCATGTATGTAAGAAGTGGATTGAAGGGGATGAGATGTTCAGGAAAGGACTTTGGAAGAAAGGCCATCTGCTACAATATATACAAATCAAAGCTCTCCCACTTCAGTGAGATCTGTTCCATAGCCACCTGAACTTGGAGGCCACTGTTTCTCAGTTCCATTTCCAGCTGGAAAGCTCCTGGGCATTACTCTCCTCTCTCAAGCTTTACCCAACTGACTTCATGGGTCAGCTGATGCCCTCTTGTCATGACTCACTGAGTTCCTTCAACCTGTACCCAATCATTCAGGGTTCTACCTGCTCCTTTTCCAGGTAATTTATCTTCGCCTTTTAAAAATCACTGGCTCAATTCTCCCTTCTTGAATCGTGTTATTAATTTCACTGCCTACAAATACTGTCTGATTCATTGTAAACTTAGCCTTTCTAAAGCACACTGTTACATTGGAAGCATGTTTTCTTATAGGAAAATAAGAATTATGCATGGAGTGTAATTGTATTCATAGGTCTTGAGATTGTAGAAAGAAGATAATGTTTGAAAAAAGAATTCAACAAGATTCACTAGACACTGAGTATTTTTTATAATAGGCAATATGTAGTCAATGGAATGAGGCTTTATGGTTTATAGAAACAAACGAACAAACCAATTTTGCTATTAAGAGCAAACTGGCCCAGTGCTGAAAGTAAAACACCCTGCCCTCTGCTCATGGGACATTTCAGCATCTGAGATGTGGACAGTTCCATGGGAGACCTTACCACTCTGACACCTTTAGTTTAGATAATTCTCTAGAAGGACTCACAGAATTCACTGAAAGCTGTTATAGTCACAATTTATTACAGTATAAGGATTCAGGTTGCTGCTGCTGCTGCTGCTGCTAAGTCGCTTCAGTCATGTCCAAGTCTGTGCGACACCATAGATGGCAGCCCACCAGGCTCCCCCATCCCTGGGGTTCTCCAGATAAGAACACTGGAGTGGGTTGCCGTTTCCTTCTCCAATGCATGAAAGTGAAAAGTGAAAGTGAAGTCGCTCAGTCGTGTCCAGCTCTTCGCCACCCCGTGGACTGCAGCCTACCAGGCTCTTCCATCTATGGGATTTTCCAGGCAAGAGTACTGGAGTGGGGTGCCACTGCCTTCTCCAAGGATTCAGGTTAAAACCAGCCAAAGAAAGAAACACTAGAGCACAGTCTACGGACATTACTCCATTGCCTTCTTTCCCCCCTAGCTTTAATGGAATATAATGGACATATAGGTGAAGTCGGTGAAGGTGAAGTCGCTCAGTCGTGTCCGACTCTTTGCGACCCCGTGGACTGTAACGTACTAGGCTTCTCCGTCCATGGGATTCTCCAGGCAAGAATACTGGAGTGGATTGCCATTTCCTTCTCCAGGGGATCTTCCCAACCCAGGGATCGAACCTGGGTCTCCCACATTGGAGGCAGACGCTTTAACCTCTGAGCCACCAGGGAAGCCCTCATAAACATTGTGTAAGTTCAAGATGTACAATGTGCTGCTTTCATACATTTATATATGTTGTTGTTCAGTCGCTAAATCATGCCTGACTCTTTGTGACCCCATGGACTGCAGCATGCCAGGTTTCCTTGTTCTTTACCATCTTCCAGAGTTTGCTCAAACTCATGTCCATAATATATGTTGCAACATGATTATTACCATAACACTAGTTACCACTTCCATCCTGTTACTTTTTTTGTGGTAGTGGTGGTAAATTTAAGATTTACCCTCTTCAGTTCAGTTCAGTTCAGTCTCTCAATCGTGTCTGATTCTTCACAACCCCATGAATCGCAGCATGCCAGGCCTCCCTATCCATCACCAACTCCTCGAGTTCACTCAGACTCCCGTCCATTGAGTCAGTGATGCCATCCAGCCATCTGTCGTCCCCTTCTCCTCCTGCCCCCAATCCCACCCAGCATCAGAGTCTTTTCCAGTGAGTCAACTCTTCGCATGAGGTGGCCAAAGAACTGGAGTTTCAGCTTCAGCATCATTCCCTCCAAAGAAATCCCAGGGCTGATCTCCTTCAGAATGGACTGGTTGGATCTCCTTGCAGTCCAAGGGACTCTCAAGAGTCTTCTCCAACACCACAGTTCAAAAGCATCAGTTCTTCAGCGCTCAACTTTCTTCACAGTCCAACTCTCACATCCATACATGACCACTGGAAAAACCATACCCTTGACTAGACGGACTTTTGTTGGCAAAATAGTCTCTGCTTTTGAATATGCTATCTAGGTTGGTCATAACTTTTCTTCCAAGGAGTAAGCGTCTTTTAATTTCATGGCTGCAGTCGCCATCTGCAGTGATTTTGGAGCCCAAAAAAATAAAGTCTGACACTGTTTCCACTGTTTCCCCATCTATTTCCCATGAAGTGATGGGACCACATGCCATGATGTTAGTTTTCTGAATGTTGAGCTTTAGGCCAACTTTTTCACTCTCCACTTTCACTTTCATCAAGAGGCTTTTTAGTTCCTCTTCACTTTCTGCCATAAGGTGGTGTCATCTGCATATCTGAGGTGATTGATATTTCTCCCGGCAATCTTGATTCCAGCTTGTGCTTCTTCCAGCCCAGCGTTTCTCATTATGTACTCTCCATATAAGTTAAATAAGCAGAGTGACAATATACAGCCTTGACGTACTCCTTTTCCTATTTGGAACCAGTCTGTTGTTCCATGTCCAGTTCTAACTGTTGCTTCCTGACCTGCATATAGGTTTCTCAAGAGGCAGGTCAGATGGTCTGGTATTCCCATCTCTTTCAGAATTTTCCACAGTTTATTGTGATCCACACAGTCAAAGGCTTTGGCATAGTCAATAAAGCAGAAATAGATGTTTGTCTGGAACTGTACATAAAAGATCTTCATGACCCAGATAATCACAATAGTGTGATCACTAACCTAGAGCCAGACATCTTGGAATGTGAAGTCAAGTGGGCCTTAGAAAGCATCACTAGGAACAATGCTAGTGGAGGTGATGGAATTCCAGTTGAGCAATTTCAAATTCTAAAAGATGATGCTGTGAAAGTGCTGCACTCAACATGTCAGTCAGCAAATTTGGAAAACTCAGCAATGGCCACAGGACTGGAAAAGGTCAGTTTTCATTCTAATCCCAAAGAAAGGCAATGCCAAAGAATGTTCAAACTATCACACAATTGCACTCATCTCAAACATTAGTATAGTAATGCTCAAAATTCTCCAAGCTAGGCTTCAGCAATACATGAACCATGAACTTCCAGATGTTCAAGGTGGTTTTAGAAAAAGCAGAGGAACCAGAGATCAAATTGCCAACATCTGCTGGATCATTCGGAGAGGGCAATGGCAACCCACTCCAGTACTCTTGCCTGGAGAATCCCATGGATGAAGGAGCCTGGTAGGCTGCAGTCCATGAGGTCGCTAAGGGTTGGGCATGACTGAGCGACTTCACTTTCACTTTTCACTTTCACGCATTGGAGAAGGAAATGGCAGCCCACTCCAGTGTTCTTGCCTGGAGAATCCCAGGGACGGTGGAGGCTGATGGGCTGCCATCTATGGGGTCACACAGAGTCGGACACGACACGACTTAGTAGCAGCAGTTGGATCATTGAAAAGGCAAGAGTTCTAGAAAAACATCTATTTCTGCTTTATTGACTATGCCAAAGCCTTTAACTGTGTGGATCACAATAAACTGTGGAAAAAGTGCCAAAAATAGAGCTTAATATTTTGGGATGAAAATGAGTAATTTTTCCTTTAACATGAGATTTGTAATTTTACACTTGAGTGTTTTTTTCCCTTACATAAGGAATTCCCATTGTATCATTATAGAAGTAGAAAATCTGAAAAGCAAGTGGTTCTCGTGGTAATTATGGGGGCAAGACTTACTTTATACTACTTTGGAAATTTAAAAAAATTAAATACTCCTTAAAATATTGCAAATAGAACTGCCTTATGACCAAGCAATCCCACTGCTGGGCATACACACCGAGGAAACCAGAATTGAAAGAGACACGTGTACCCCAATGTTCATCGTGGCACTGTTTATAATAGCCAGGACATGGAAGCAACCTAGATGTCCATCAGCAGATGAATGGATAAGAAAGCTGTGGTACATATACACAATGGAGTATTACTCAGCCATTAAGAAGAATACATTTGAATCAGTTCTAATGAGGTGGATGACGCTGGAGCCGATTATACAGAGTGAAGTAACCCAGAAAGAAAAACACCAATACAGTATACTTACACATATATATGGAATTTAGAAAGATGGTAATGATAAACCTGTTCACGAGACAGCAAAAGAGACACAGATGTATAGAACAGCCTTTTGGATTCTGTGGGTTAGGGTCTCCCTCTCTGAGGGAGAGTGTGGGATGATTGGGAGAGTGGCAGTGAAGGCAGGTCAGATGGTCTGGTATTCCCATCTCTTTCAGAATTTTCCACAGTTTATTGTGATCCACACAGTCAAAGGCTTTGGCATAGTCAATAAAGCAGAAATAGATGTTTTTCTGGAACTCTCTTGCTTTTTTCCATGATCCAGCAGATGTTGGCAATTTGATCTCTGGTTCCTCTGCCTTTTCTAAAGCCAACTTGAACATCAGGAAGTTCATGGTTCACGTATTGCTGAAGTCTGGCTTGGAGAATTTTGAGCATTACTTTACTAGCATGTGAGATGAGTGCAATTGTGTGGTAGTTTGAACATTGTTTGGCATTGCCTTTCTTTGGGTCTGGAATGAAAACTGACCTTTTCCAGTCCTGTGGCCATTGCTGAGTTTTCCAAATTTGCTGGCATATTGACTGCAGCACTTTCACAGCATCATCTTTCAGGATTTGAAATAGCTCAACTGGAATTCCATCACCTCCACTAGCTTTGTTTGTAGTGATGGTTTCTAAGGCCCACTTGACTTTATATTCCAGGATGTCTGGCTCTAGGTGAGTGATCACACCATCGTGATTATCTTGGTCACGAAGATCTTTTTTGTATAGTTCTTCTGTGTATTCTTGCCACCTCTTCTTAATATCTTCTCCTTCTCATTCAAATATATATAGAAACACAATATTATTAGCTATAGTTACCATGGTGTACCTTAAAACCCCAGTACAAGGGGGATCTTGTTATAACTGGAAGCTTACACCCTTTTACCAATATCTCCCCATTTCCACCTACCCCCAACCCTTGTAACCACAAATCTCCTCTCTGTTTCTGTGAGGTCAGCATTTTTTTTAAGATTCCTCATATAAGTGATATGCTGTTTGTCTGACTCATTTCACATAGCATAATGCCCTCACGATTCTTCCAAGTTGCACAAATGGTGGGATTTCCTTCTTTCTTATGACTGAATAATGTTCTATTGTTTATATACAAAGAGTTTATCACAAAGAGTCAGACACGACTAAAGCAACTTAGCACACAATACGGTATTCAGCTATCTTGGTGAGAACCTGAGTTCAATTCCTTTGGATATACATTCAAAAGTGGGATTGTTGGGTCATACTCCATTGTTCTCTCTATGGAGTCTGGATGAGTGTTACTTTCCTGGTACTGATGTTTGACAACATGCATATAGTACTGCCAACCAGGAAAGCTCACCCAAGCCTCTGTTGTTAAGAATTTTCACTGAGGTTCAATCATATACTTCCCACATGGCATCCACATGGATTCTTAAGAGTCCTTGGACTGCAAGGAGATCAAACCAGTCAATCCTAAAAGAAATCAACCCTAAATATTCATTGGAAGGACTGATGCTGAAGCTGAAGCTCCAATACTTTGGCTACCTGATTGGAAAATGAGCCAACTCACTGGAAAAGACCCTGATGTTGGGAAAGACTGAGGGTAGGAGGAGAAGAGGGCAACAGAAGATGAGATGATTGTATGACATCATCAGCTCAATGCACATGACTTTGACCAAACTCAGGGAGATAGTGAAGAACAGGGAAGCCTAGTGTGCTGTAGTCCATAGGGTCGCAAAGAGTTGACATGACTGAGAGACTGAATAACAACAACAAAGGGCCTGGAATAAAAAAACAAACAACAACAAAAAAACACCTTTGGAGACTGGCTAATGACTTGTGTGATCCTGGACGAGTGAAAAAAGGACTGAAGTTTATACAGTGCTTGAAGCAGGGCCTGGCACAATGGTACTTGGGTTAATCCTCCATATCTCTAAGCCCATTGCCTTTCATGTAATTGAAAGGTGACTCTGGGTAGAATTAAGCAGTTCAGTCTCACAAATAAGAGACCTGAGGAAGATCTGAAGGCTGGAGAGCATGGAAGGACCTTGAATTTATACTTTGCTCAGGAAGTACATTCCACTTAGAAAGAGGAAAGTCAGACTTTTGATACATTCACCAACTTTGTCAGGTAGATCTTTGTGGATTATGTCACACAAGGTGGATGTCTAGCTAGATTTTCCTCTGAATTATGGGGCAAAAAATTGTTCTTGGGAGATCCTTCTAGAACCTTCCCTGTATGCTTCCACTGTCTTGCCTTCTTCTCTGCCTTGCTTCCTTGTGCTGTCCTGAGCAGAAAGCCCACCGATTCTATAATGATTTTGCTTTCCCGTTCCTCCCTGCCCCCAGCCTACTCGTCCCTGGATTTCAACTTAGCCAACCAACACATATTGAATTCTTCTAATCTTTCCTGATAGATCAATCCTTCTCAGCCCTTAATTATTCATGTGGCTCTTCTCTGAATTCCCTTCAGGCTACTGGCTCTTTTCTGGCAGTTGAGAGTCTTGTCTGAAGCAACTCATGCAGTTCCTGGGAGCTAGCATTGGTATTTATGGTGAGGAAGCCCCAAGGACAGACAAAAGGGTGACTGCAGCTGGGGAGGTAAGATGTGCTGCAGGAGTAGAGGTTGGGGTGACTCACCTTAAATTATGGCTCCCACACTTAATAGCTGTGTGCCATTGGTTAAGTTAGTCAACCTCTTCAGCTACCTTGCTGGAAAAATGGAGTGAAAATAATATTTCCATTGACTAGTTGTTATAAATATCAAATGAAGTTGCAGGTCAAGCATCAATACTTCTTCATGGGAACATTTATTTTTACTAGCAGCAGCCAGCTTTCCCTCCCTCATCCAAGCTTGCTATCCATTAGCTTCTCTACTGGCCAACCATATGCCAACATTCCTGCCATTAACTGGTATATTTCTTCAGGATAAGAACTTTTGCTGATAAAAGATCACAGTTAGATGCACCAGGAATAAGACATAAACAGAGAAGAGGAGGCCATTCCTTTCTATAGAAACTTTGGCAGGAAGTTATCTATCTGAAGAAAATGGATTAAAGATTCCTTAGCTTAGGAGTTTTGTCACCTTATGTCTGGACCACAGGAATAGCATTTGAGGTTGGAAGTTATGATACAGAGCAAGGATTGGCCTGCCCTTCCTTAACCCACCTTCCTCTTTCCATTGCTACCTGCAGGCAAGAAATCACAGATAGCAACTAAACAAAATCAGGGAAACAAAGCATGAAATAAAGCGAGAACTTTCGTGAAGAAGTAAAAACCATAAAAACGGACCAAACAGAAATATTATGTCCCACAGAGCCTAAAATAGCGATTATTCTGCCTTGGTGGCATGACAGCAGTCTTAGCTAGCATGTGAATAAGTGAATGTGTCTGTGTCCTAATAAAACTGTTTTCAAAAGCAGGCATTCTGTTAAGCTTGACACTTGGCACATATTAGTTCCTGATGTAATTAATCTGCCTCATTTTACAGCTAAGGAAACCAGAGCGATAACATCAATTTTTAGTTTGTAGCAAAACTCATCTAAGGTCTCAGCTTTTTAGACCTCAAAAGGCCAACATAAATACCTCTACTTCATGTCATTATTCATCCACTGCTGTCAGCTTCCCTCCTGAGCTTTAATTCCACCCTGCTGGACACAGCAATATGACTGAAGCAATAGAAATAAGGGCGGAAGGTACAGGTGATGGAACTTAGCCAAACCTGTAATAAGGTGTCTTCCCCTGCCGCCAATAGTCTATAACAGCTTGACACTCATGTCTAAAAATGGTACCTAGAAATCCTTCATTTTTGCTCTGAGTATGATTTCTTAAAATGAAAGCCTGAATGATACTCACAATCTTCTTTATAAATATTCATAATCTTCTTTGTATCCTCTTTCCTAAGAAAAAAAATATAGAAAAATATCTTCTGAAAAAAGCCTATGGAGACCTGGGGTTCTCTGGACCTAGAGGAACTGTAGCTGGTGGAGTTAAGCAGAAGATAGCAAATAGGTTTCATCTTTTAAGATACATTTGTTCAGTTGTTCCAGGATGCCTGAAGCACTGTGATGAGAAGTACTGTGGAATGCTCAGGCTCAGAGAGAGAGCTCTGTGATCGACCAATGATGTCTGCCATGGCACAGAAATAAGGAAGGAGGCTTGCAGGCTATATGTTTCTGTCACTAATTTAGGGCAGGAAGATAATTGGGAAGAAGAAGTTGCATTAACTTTCTTCTTCCTTGTTCCTCTCTGGGCAGTAATGAAGACAAAGCTATAAAAAGGAGGCTCTTGTGATGAAGAGATGCCCTAGAGGGTACTGAGAAAGGAGAGTAGTTGTAATTCATGGTGATGACTCTCGAGAAAGTAAATGAGAAGATAGGGAGAAATTCATGCATTAATCCCCCTTTGGCATTAAGAACTTGGCCTCTCTTCTTCTCATGTAGTCTCCATATCAGCATTTTATACTACTAAGCAATCAGAGCTATTAACCCATTTTGCTGGTATGTTTGCGATCATTTGAATGTTATAGATGATGTAGAAAGATGGACCATGCTGATACCTGAGGGCAAATGAAGGTTGATTACAAGGGCGTGAGGATCAGAAAAGTGGTTTCTGGATGGACAGAGCCATAAGACTGACAGGTCAAGGACGGGAAGCCCTTTCTGAGAAGATGACAGGCAGGACGTGGGGAAGCGGAGAGCTCCTGTTGCAGGGTAAAGGACATGCTGCACCCATATCTAGGAACTGGAGGTTAAAATCAGCTCTTTCTCTTGAGTACCAGCCTCTATTTTTCAGTGTGCATGTTCCTACCTGTGAGTAGCCTTGTCAGGTCAGACCACAATTTTATTGCTTTGGCCAAAGGCCTTTACAGGAAATATCTTTATCCAACGAATGTTTATGACTTTGTGTACATCACCTGGTCCCTCTTGGCTCTATTTTTCTTCTGGGGAGCAGGACGTGAGTTATGACTACAGTAGTTTCCCTGCCATGCTAGATGATTCACTTTTGCATTTTATCTTATAAAGACAATTCTTGTTAAATAATTAAAAAGATAGAAACAGTCATTGGAAAAATATTTTCTTAACAAAATGCTTAGACTTAGAGAACTGTATCATGCCCTTCTTCCTAGTTCCCAAAGGATGGTTTTTTCCATTTTGTTTATTTATTTTTATCGGACTGCAGCATCGTGCTTTCTGGAATTTTTTTTAAAATAATAGAGCTTTTTGAAAGCTTATGCTATTGAGTTTATATAAGTTGATTTGCAAAAGCTTTTGCCTCAAACAGTAAATTTTATTCTTTAAAATGTGTGTTAAACTGATGTTTATGTATTTCTTTCCCATCTCCCTCTCCCAAACTTCTTGTAAGGGAAGACTGTCCATCCATAGCCCCTGCTGCAACCTTATTGTATATGCTTTTCCCTCTCCTCATTTCCTTTCATCCCAGCCCCACTAGATAAGGGGAAGCCCAGAGTGGAGGAAGTACCTTTGACATATGGCCATGACAGACCTCCCACAAAATGTGAGCTGGGTGCAGCAGATTCTTTGGTCTGGAATTGGGGAGCATGGAGAGACTGAGGCAGCAGAAACTGACATGGAAAATTCAAGACACGTATAGGGTCAGAGAGACTGGGCCTATTTTTTGCACCCAAAAAGAAAGGTATTTGACTTTTTAGCAAATCAGAGCTTCCCAGTAAATCAGATCTTTAGTGGAAATTAGGTATGTCAGCAGCTATGGTAGATCCTAGAGTAAGTTAAGTTATCACACAAAGGGAAATGTGGCCTAAAACTGTTGCATGGGGCTCAGCCCACAGGTACTTGGAAGAGTCACACCATGTTGATAAGGGGCTCTTATCACCTCTTCTGCTCCATGTATACTTGTCCCAAAACCTGAATTTATAAAGGCTGATCCTCCTTGGAACCACTGTTTTAAGGAGGGAGAGATTGATCTCATTACAGGTAGATCTTAGAGTTCTGTTTCAGATCACCACATTAAAGCAAATAAAGCAAGTTGCACAATTTTTTTGTTTCCCAGTACATGTAAAAGTTATGTTTACACTATACTGTTGTCGATTAAGTATGCAATAATGTCTAAAAAAGTATGTACCTTACTTTAAAAATACTTTATTAGTATTCTTACTAGCTAAAAAATGCTAGCCATCATCTGAACCATTAGTCAGTTGTAACAGTAACTTCAAAGATCTCTGATGACAGATCGCCATAACCAATATCATCATGATGAAAAATATTGAAATATTATGAGAATTACTATACTGTGACTCAGAGACATGAAGTGAACAAAGCACCTGTAGACGTGCTCAGGGTTGCCACAAATCTGGTGAAGTGTTGCCACAAATTTACACAATGTGTAAAAATTGCAGTATTTGCGAAGCGCAATAAAACAAAGTCTGTCTGTACTAAAAACGCTTTGTCTCTGTGAATAAAAAGACTCTAGTTTTCCCATTTACAAAAAGTGGAGAGTGAGGTAAGTCAGAAAGAGAAAAACAAATATTGTGTATTAACTCATACATATGGAATTGAGAAAAATGGTACTGATGAACCAATTTGAGGGCAGGAATAGAGATGGAGACAGAGAGAACAGAGCTCTGTGCTCTATGATGACCTAGAGGGATGGCATGTGGGGTGGTGGGAGGGAGGCCCAAGTTGGAGGGGTTATATTTCTACTTACAGCTGATTCATGTTGTTGTATAGCAGGAACTAACACAACGTTATAAAGCAATTATCCTCTAATTGGAAAATAGGAGAAACTCCTGGTTTACCCCATCCCTGTGTTGTAAGGGTAGATACAAGATTAATGGGAGAGCCCGAAGGACACGTGCTGAGTGATGCAGAGGACAGATGCCATGCAAATGAGGGAGAGAATAACTGCGGAGCTCAGAACACCTGAGCCCACTGTAACCTTTGGGCAGTCTTCTCGAAAATAATATGGGAGATGATATTTAATCAAGCTTATGCTTTTGAGAAGACTGTGGTGGGGAATCTTGCCAAGCAGATTTAGGCTTCAGTGACCTTTTTTAGACATTATAAATAGTGTCAGCAGGTTAACACAAAGCAGAATGTGCTCAGTGTGGGAGAGAGAAAAACTTCTATGTCTTTATTGTACATTTTTTTGTTTTTGAAAGACTCTAGAGGCCTCCATTTTATTGGTTCGTCCATTCAAATCTGCCTGAATTTGGGGCCAGTTTACATTATGGATGAAGGGGGCATAGTAATCATGCCTCTATCAAGGGTCAGTGAACTATGGATTGCAATACTTGGCAGAGATATTGCATTTACTGCATGGCCACAGGCATGGCCTTATTATTTTTCTGGAGGACACCTAATATATTTACTTGTCCCTTTTTTTATTGGTCTGTGTTAGGTCATTTGGACTTCTGGTCTTCAAGACCCTGACTTTTTGCATCGCTGATGAGTTGAAGCAGATATTACCTATTTTTAAATTTAAAAGTAGATCATGCATATGAAAGAATGTATAAAATGTATGTCCATTCTAAAAAAGAATAAAATAAGCACTGATGTTCCCATCAGTGTGAATAGGAAACAGACTAGCGGCAGCTCTTTGAGGTCCTGTGTCCCCTCCCTGTCTGTACCCTCTCCCACCCCACCTGGAGGTACCAACCTGATTTTGCATTAATCATTCCTTTGCTGTTCTTGGTAGTGGTGCTGAGTTGCTATCCCCTGACAATACATTTATTTTTGCCTGTTTTTGAATGTTTTAGAGATAAAATTATCCTGTATGCATTTCCCTCTGACTTTTTTTCTTTAACTTGACAAGATCGCTGAGGTCCCTTCACATGGATATAATGTTCAATTATGAATATATCATTTATTTATCCATTTGATTGTTGATAAGCATCTGGATTGTTGCTAGAGTGACATTGTAGCATCTAGATTTTTGCTAGAGTGACAATGCCACACGAACATCCCTGAATGTGTTTTCTGTAGCACAAGTTCAAGAGTTTCTCCAGGGTTTACACCAAGGAATGGAACTGTTGGGGCTTGGGGTAAATGCAACATGTATAATGTAAAATGTTTTCAACAAAGTTGCACGAATTTAACCTCTAACCAGCTATGGACAAGCATTACCTGCTCTGTCTACATCTTCATCAAAACTTAGGATTGCCAACCTGATAGTGTGAAATGATAATCTAAATGTGAAATGATTTTTGTTATTTCCCCAGTTGTTTGTGAAACAGCACAGTCTTGTTCATTGGACATTCGAGGTTTCCTCTTCTGTGAAATGTATGGCAAAACCAATACAATATAGCCTCCAATTAAAATAAATAAATTTATATTAAAAGAATAACAATAAATTTCATGTCTGAAATATGCATAAAAAAATAAATAAAATTCCTGTTCTTGTCTTACACACATTTTTCAGTTAATTGCTTGTATTTTGTTATTAGTTTAGCAATTTGTTACAAACTCATAACATTTATTCTTTTCAGTTGTAATTGTTGTATTATGTACATTTGATTGCTGATATTTTCTCTCTTCTTAAGATAATAACTTTTAGCAGAAATTTTTGATTCTAATGTAGTCAGTTTGAATTATACATTGTGTGTTTAAGAAATTCTACCCAGAGGTCATAAAGATGAACTCCTCAGTTCAGTTCAGTTAAGTTCAGTTCAGTCGCTCAGTCGTATCTGATTCTTTGCGACCCCACGGACTGCAGCATTCCAGGCTTCCCTGTCTATCACCAATTCCCGGAACTTATTCAAACTCATTGTCCATCGAGTCGGTGATGCCCTCCACTCATCTCATCCTCTGTTGTCCCTTTCTCCTCCTGCTTTCAATCTTTCTGAGCATCAGGGTCTTTTCCAATGAGTCAGTTCCTTGCATCAGGTGGCCAAAGTATTGGAGTTTCAGCTTCAGTCCTTCCAATGAAGGACTTCTAATGAAGTCAGTACTTCCGATGAATATTCAGGACTGATTTCCATTAGGATGGACTGGCTGGATCTCCTTGCAGTCCAAGGGACTCTCAAGAGTCTTTTCCAACACCACAGTTCAAAAGCATCAATTCTTTGGTGCTCAGCTTTCCTTATGGTCCAACTCTCACATCCATATATGACTACTGGAAAAACGGTAGCTTTCACTAGATGGACCTCTATTCGCAAAGTAATATCTCTGCTTTTTAATATGCTGTCTAAGTTGGTCATAGCTTTCCTTCCAAGGAGCAAACGTCTTTTAATTTCATGGCTTCAATCACCATCTGCAGTGATTTTGGATTATGACTACTGGAAAAACGGTAGCTTTCACTAGATGGACCTCTATTCGCAAAGTAATATCTCTGCTTTTTAATATGCTGTCTAAGTTGGTCATAGCTTTCCTTCCAAGGAGCAAACGTCTTTTAATTTCATGGCTTCAATCACCATCTGCAGTGATTTTGGAGCCCAAGAAAATAAAGTCTGACACTGCTTCCACTGTTTCCCCATCTATTTGCCATGATCTTAGTTTTCTGAATGTTGAGTTTTAAGGCAACTTTTTCACTCTCTTCTTTCGCTTTCATCAAGAGGCTCTTTAGTTCTCCTTTGCTTTTTGCCATAAGGGTGGTATCATCTGCATATCTGAGGTTATTGATATTTTTCCTAGCAATCTTGATTCCAGCTTGTGTTTCATCCAGCCTGGCATTTTGCATGATGTACTCTGCTTATAAGTTTTGAGTTCAATAAGCAGAGTGACAATATATAGACTTAACATACTCCTTTCCCTATTTGGAACCAATCTGTTGTTCCATGTCCATTTCTAGCTGTTGTTTCTTGACCTGCATAGAGATTTCTCAAGAGGCAGATCAGGTGGCCTGGTATTCCCATCTCTTGAAGAATTTTCCAGAGTTTGTTGTGATCAACATAATCAAAGGCTTTGGCATAGTCGATAAAGCAGAAATAGATGTCTTTCTGGAACTCTCTTGCTTTTCGATGATTCAACGGATGTTGGCGATTTGATCTCTGGTTCCTCTACCTTTTCTAAATCCACCTTGAACATTGGAAGTTCATGGTTCACATACTGTTGAAGCCTGGCTTGGAGAATTTTAAACATTACTTTGCTAGCGTGTGAGATAAGTGCAATTGTGCACTACTTTGAACATTCTTCAGTCTTGCCTTTCTTTGAGGTTGGAATGAAAACTAACTTTTTCCAGTCCTGTGGCCACTGCTGAGTTTTCCAAATTTGCTGGCATATTGAGTGCAACACTTTCATAGCATCATATTTTAGGATTTGAAATAGCTCAACTGAAATTCCATCACCTCCACAGCTTTGTTCGTGGTGATGCTTCCTAAGGCCCATTTGACTTTGCATTCTATTTTGACATTGCCTTTCTTTGCGATTGGAATGAAGATTTATCTTTTCTAGTCCTATGGCCACTGCTGACTTTTCCAAATTTGCTGGCATACTGAGTGCAGTACTTTCATAGCATCATCTTTTAGAACTTGAAATAGCTGAACTTGAATTCCATCACCTCCACTAGCTTTGTTTGTAGTGATGCTTCCTAAGGCCCACTTGACTTCGCACTCCAGGATGTCTGGCTCTAGGTGAGGGTTCATACTGTCATGAGTATCTGGGTCGTGAAGATCTGTTTTGTACAGTTCCTTTGTGTATTCTTGCCACCTCTTCTTAATATCTTCTGCTTCTGTTAGGTCTATACCATTTCTGTCCTTTATCGAGCCCATCTTTGCATGAAATGTTCCCTTGGTATCTCTAATTTTCTTGAAGAGATCTCTAGTCTTTCCCATTCTATTGTTTTCCTCTATTTCTTTGCATTGATCGCTGAGGAAGGCTTTCTTAACTCTCCTTGCTATTCTTTGGAACTCTGCATTCAGATGCTTATATCTTTCCTTTTCTCCTTTGCTTTTTGCTTCTCTTCTTTTCACAGCTATTTGTAAGGCCTCCTCAGACAATCATTTTGCCATTTTGCATTTCTTTTTCTTGGGGATTTTCTCTAGAAATGACTGATTTAATCTCCTAAAATTTCATTCTGTTTAAACAAAACTTTTTTATTTCAAATTTTTTTCCACTTTATTAGAATTCCTGAGAATGCATGATGAGTGCCAAAACAAGAGTCCATCATAAATTACACACAAAAAATCAAAAGTAAAATATAAATATGTTTTAAATAAAATATTATATTTAATGTGAATAAGGGCAAACTGATATTTTAATGATTCACAAATAGGAGTATGAGTTTCTCTCCCAGGTTATAATACCATCTTGGAGAACTGGTCAGTTCCCTTGAAAAACAATTTAGACAATTTTACACATACAGTCACTATCCTTCCAATCTTCTCAACTCCTCTTGGCTATATGCTGTTGTTTAACTATATCTCTTAGAAAAATAGACCCTAAATGATGCTGATCCTATGCAATTAAACTGTTACTGCCAATTTTAAAAATAAGTCCCAGACAAATGAAATGATTTGCCTAACCGATCCACAGCTAGTAAATAGAAGAAAGGCCAGAGCTGGGACTCATGTCTCCTGACTTCAGCACTCTTTTTTCCCCCTGTTTTCCCCATCAAAACTCCTTGTAACATTCATTTTATTCACATGTTGAAAATCATTGTTGGTGTCAGGAAAGATACACCATGCAATTGTCCCATTCTGCTGGGACATGATTCTATACCAGTTGACAAAGGAGTTAGGACTGTGCTTTGGGGGGAAAATGAGATGTATAAGGCTACACAGAAAAGAGAGAAAAGAAGAGTTTAAGAAGCACAAATAATAGCATAAACCAAAACCTAAACTATTTCATAATGTTGTCTTGGGACAGGTCTCCTGGGAACATACGTCTTATAAATAGATGTGGTTCAGGGCGGAGGTTGGAGTGGAGGAGTTACAAGTTTTCTGTGATTGGGTCCTGAGGGTGGGAGACAGGAAGGACAGAATATTAGACAGTCTTGATTGTCCTTGGAAAATTTTCATTTTTTCCCTCTCTTCCAATCAAATCCAGTTCCAAGAAAACAATCTGCTCTTGGTCACTTACACAATCCGTGTCAGAAAATGACCTCAAAGGGCATTACATTTCAGCTGTCTTATTTTGGCTGCAAGAAATAGAACTGAATTTTGGCTCACTTTTGCTAATCCTGTAGGACTTCATGTTGGATCTTTCTGTTTACTCACAGCCCTCTGCTTTCATGTTGAAATTTGACCTTCATGGTTCCTTTCCATTAAATGCTTTATTGTAAAAACATTTATATTTTAAGGTACATCAGAACCTTTCTATTGCTAGACAATTTTTTTTTTTGATGTGGACCATCTTTAAAGACTTTACTAATTTATTACATGTCACTTTTTTTATTTTTTTATTTTTTTTTATTTTGACTTTTTGGCCATAAGGCACATGAGGTATTAGTTCCCTGACCAAGGATGGAAGCTGCAGTCACCGCATCGGATGGCAAGGTCTTAACCACTGAGCTGGCACGGAAGTCCCATGCTAGACAGATTATAATTTATGTAGTTGAGAAATATCTATGCCTGCAGCAACTGAGAAACACTTATTTTCCCTAAGGCACTTTTACCTCTTAAATCACACCATTTAGTCATATAATCCTGGCCTATTTCACTAACAGAAGGGAGTGTCTTGCCCTTACTAACCCCTCAAAGAGGCTACAGAAGCCCCTCAACCATGGAAAGTCTTTTCTGGAGCTCAAAGCAAAGGAAAAAATACCATGTGATCTATATGCTTGGAAACATATGGAAAATCAAGCCAAGAAGCAGAGGAAGAAGAAACAACCCTTCAGAAAATTTAAAGGTAAACAAGTCTTCTCCTTTTGACTATTTTGACATGGAAAAGTGAAATAATCCCCAATAGTAAGAAGATGATTTATTTTGCCATCATGTTACTTCCTTGATGGTTCTACCAATTCTCTCTTTACTCCTTGCTTCCTGTTGAGAGTTTCTTTTAGCTTCTCCACCCACTGGGTAAAAGGTCCTGGAGTTATCTCACACACATTCCTGCAGCAGAGTCCCCCTAGTCTACTGGAAGAGAATCCAGGGTGGCTTCCTAAGCTCAGCAGGGTGACTCTCGGTCTTAAATGGGCCTTCCATCTGGAAGCCACTGTAACTGGATCATAAGAACTGAGTCCTCCCCATCGGAAGAGCAGGACTATCAGTTCCTGTTGCCCCACAGTAACCTCTAAGTGTCCTCAGCCTTGCTGTTCTGTAATAACCTCATTCAGCTCTCTTGCATCAGACAGAAATCAGAGCTATCAGTACACTTGTGCGTGGTGAAGATGATATGCAAATAAGATAATGAAGGGACCTTTAAGCAATTTCCATAGAAGAGCATGGCCCCTGACCTAGTTTCAGAATTCAGACACAGAACCTGGACCTCTGTAAAGATCCTGTAGTTCATCATTCTAGTGCCCTATTTCCTTCTTGCTTCAGGCTTAGCTGAGATGAAACATAGCTGGTTGCCATTATTTTCTTCACATAATTGAAAACAACTACTTTAGACTTCACTTCCTCAGATGAAATAATGCCAAATACATAAATATTTCCTCCACGTTCCATTTTTCATCCTCAGTCTTTTTTGATGTACTGGGGACTTGTTTCTTGAGGGGCAAATATTCAAGTTAGGTAATGTTATTTTTTTCATTGAAGTACAGTTGATTTAACTTACATGCAGAGTACGTCATGTGAAATCCCAGGCTGGATGTAGCACAAGATGGAATCAAGATTGCCGGGAGAGAAAAATCAATAACCTCAGATATGCAGATGACACCACTCTTATGCAGAAAGCAAAGAGGAACTAAAGAGCTTCTTGATTAAAATGAAAGAGGAGAGTGAAAATCTGACTTAAAACTCAAAAACATTCAAAAAATGAAGATCATGACATCCAGTCCCAGCACTTCATGGCAAATAGATGGGGAAACAGGGGTAACAGTGACAGACTTTATTTTCTTGGGCTCCAAAATCACTGCATATGGTGACTGCAGCCATGAAATTAAAAGACACTTACTCCTTGGAAGAAAAGCTATGATAAACCTAGACAGCATATTAAAAACAGAGACATTACTTTGCCAACAAAGGCCCATCTAGTCAAAGCTATGGTTTTTCTAGTAGTCATGTATGGATGTGAGAGTTGGACTATAAAGAAAGCTGAGCACTGAAGAATTGATGCTTTTGAACTGTGGTGTTGGAGAAGACTCTTGAGAGTCCCTTGGACTGCAAGGAGATCCAAGCAGTCCATTCTGAAGGAGATCAACCCTGGGATTTCTTTGGAAGGAATGATGCTAAAACTGAAGCTCCAGTACTTTGGGCACCTTATGCGAAGAGTTGACTCATTGGAAAAGACCCTGATGCTGGGAGGGATTGGGGCAGGAGGAGAAGGGGACAACCAAGGATGAGATGGCTGGATGGCATCACAGACTCAATGGACGTGAGTCTGAGTGAACTCCGGGAGTTGGTGATGGACAGGGAGGCCTGGCGTGCTGCAATTCATGGGGTCGCAAAGAGTCGGACACGACTGAGCGACTGAACTGAACTGAACTGAGTGTATACATTTCAATGCTACTCTCTCAATTCGTCCCACCCTTCCTACCCCACTCCCGCTGTGTCCACAAGTCTGTTCTCTGTGTCTGCATCTCTATTCCTGACCTGCAAATAGGTTCATCTGTACTATTTTTCTAAATTCCACTTATATGTGGTAATATACAATATTTATTTTTCTCTTTCTGACGTACTTCACTCTGTATAATAGGCTCTAGATTAATCCACCTCACTAGAACTGACTCAAATTCATTCCTTTTTATGGGTAGGTAATATTCCATTGTATATATGAACCACAATTTCTTTATCCATTCATCTGTTGACAGACATCTGGGTTGCTTCCATGTCCTGGCTATGGTAATTAGTGCTTCAGTGAACATTGGGGTGAATATGTCTTTTTGAATTATGACTTTCTCAACTACTACCTAATTTTTGACCACTTGAATATTCACAGGTTGAGACAGTGATTTAAAGTTTTGATTATGGGTATTTTTAATTTCCTATGAAGTTTTTTATGTGAATCTTAATACTGTATGGTTTGATATACTAGAATCTGTTAGATTTTTAAGTCGTCCATTTTATTATTAAATTCTATCTTCATCTCATTTCATGCTTTTGGCTCTGAAAATAACTTAGTCTGCCATTACGCTCATGAGTCCTGCTTTTTGCTTTTAATCGCATGGTGTGTTTTTGCTAACTCTTTTGTTCTCAGCATGTTTTAGTTCTTTTGTTTTAAATATTCCTTGAACATACTGTGTAAGGTTGTATTTTACTTTGTGATCATAGCTAAGTCACTTCCTTTTTAAAAATTCATGATATTATATTAGTTTCAGGTGTACAACATAGTGTTCAATGATTTTATGGATATACTCTAAAGTCATTATAAAATATTTACTATATCCATGTGCTGCACATTACATCTTTGTATCTTATCTATTTTATATCTCATTGTTTGTACTTCTTAATCCCCTTGCTCTAGTTTGCCTCTTCCCATAGTCCTCTCTCCACTGGTAATCACTAGTCTGTTCTCTGTATTTTGAGTCTCTTTCTGCTTTGTTATATTCACTCGTTTGTTTTATATTTTTATATTCCACATGTAAGTGAAACATATCTGGAGACTGTTAGCTTAGTGGAATAAGCCAGACAAAGATAAATATTGGGTCATTTGCTTTTAATAGGGGAGTTTATATCAAGTATTTTCCTTTCCTGAAGTTATAATGTAACATGAAAGATAGACTTCTATGTAGTTAAATAAATGTTTCTGTAAAGACATTCAAACTTTTACAGTGTAGAAGCTGTTAACACATCAGTTCTAAACTTTTTACCCAAGAGTACTAAAGAACAATTTTGATGTGTCTGATTCTGAGGATTCTGAGACATATTCCTGTTCATGTTTAGAACAAAGCTAAATGTTTCAAGTATCCCTTAAATTAAATGAGAGTTGAAAATATCTGACATAGACATACATTGTTAGCATATATATTTATATTGAGAGATACATTTGATTTAATTTTTGATCTATTTTAAATTCCCCAATTTTTTTTTAATGTAATGTATAACATGAGTTTGGCTTAAAACTCAAACAGAACAGAGGACTTAAAATGAGCAGGGGCAATTCTCTGCCCTAGAGGCAACCACTTTAAATCAGTTTTACATTAACATCTTTAATTTTTCAAATTTCTAAAAACACTTTTACTCACCTATTTCTTTGGCTCTTTAATTTTAGGCATCATCGATTTATAATGTGGCAGATGAAGGTTTTGCTCATTTACATGCACATCATCAGCCTCCCTCCACACTCCCATTATCATCATTCCACTGTATTTAGTTGTTGATTACCTTTGTTACTCATTAAAGTACTTAAAGCTCTGAATTAGCTGTTTCTTTCTGCCAATCACAGTAAAATTTAGTGACTCACAATAGCAGTAAATGTTTATTATCTCATTTCTGTAGGCCAGGAACTTGGGGGTAAATTAACTGTGTGGTCTTGGCTCATGTGGAGAAGGAAATGGCAACCCACTCCAGTACTCTTGCCTGGAGAATCCCATGGATGGAGGAGCCTGGTAGGCTACAGTCCATGGGGTCACAAAGAGTCAGACATGACTGAGCGACTTCACTTTCACTTCACGGCTCATGAGATTGTAGTCAAGTCATCAGCTGGAGCTGCAGTCATGCAAAGACTTGACAGGGGTTGAAGAATTTGCTTCCAAAATGGCTTACCCACATGGATGGTGAGCTGATACTGACAGTTGACAAGTCTTTGTTCTTTGCCATCTGCACTTCTCCACAGGGCTGTGGGGCTGTTTAAGTGTCTTTACTAGAAGATACTGGCTTCCCCCAGGGCAAGCAATCCAAGCAACAGTGATAAGAAAACTTCTGTGTACTGTATAACCTAGCCGCAAAAGCCACATACTATCACTTGTGTAATATCCTCTTGATTATAGAGGTCAACCTTGTTTCTTGTGGGAGGGGACTGCACAAGGTCATAGATAACAGAAATAGGGTGATCTTGGAAGCTGCCTACCCAGTCTTACCTCTGGCCTCCCATAATTGACATCTCCCTCTGGCCCACCTACCCAAAAATACACTTACTCCTTCTCCAGAAGTTGTATGTCTTGACCATTTGTGGCATCTACTGGAAGTCTAGGATCTTGCCCTCTAAATCAGTGTAAGTGTAGGTGTGATTTCTTGTGTATAGGTCTTAAAGTACAGGTCCTGTTAACCTAAATACCTGTAAACTAGAGACAAATTATTTGCCCCACATATTCAACATGTAACAGTGGGACAGACACAGAATAAACCACTAAGTGCATGCAAGCTGTTGTTTCAGTTATGTCTGACTCTTTTGACCCTGTGGACTATAGCCCACCAGGCTCCTCTGTCCATGGGATTCCTAGGCAAGAATACTGGAGTAGGTTGCCATGCCTTCCTCCAGGGGATCTTCCCAACCCAGGGATCAAACCTGATTCTTTTGAGTCTGCAGCATTGCTGGCAGACTCTTTACTGCTGAGCCACCGGGGAAGCCAAAACCACTAAGGCAGTTCCATTTTAAAAGAGGGTAAAAATGGTCATTGATGCATATCAATTCTGAAATCCAGTTGAAACTGTCTTGATTGGGAAGTTTCTTGACTCAGTTTTATTCCTTTCCTGTAGCTCTCTAAGGCTTTGCCTTCTGGGCTACTGTTGCCATCCTCTGAGTTATCCTATCTTTTCTATGAAAAGTTGCCTGTGTTTGCAGCTGAATCGGAGAAGGCAATGGCAACCCACTCTTTTCCAGTACTCTTGCCTGGAAAATCCCATGGACCAAGGAGTCTGGTAGGCTGCAGTCCATGGAGTCGCAAAGAGTCGAACACGACTAAGCGACTTCACTTTCACTTTTCACTTTCATGCATTGGAGAAGGAAATGGCAACCCACTCCAGTGTTCTTGCCTGGAGAATCCTAGGGGTGGAGGAGCCTGGTAGGCTGCCGTCTATGGAGTCGCACAGAGTTGGACATGACTGAAGTGACTTAGCAGCAGCAGCAGCAGCAGCAGCAGCTGAATGGTCTGCTTGTTTACTTCTTGCCTATAAGTTTATGGGTTCAGTGCTTCTTTCCTTTCTTTTCTGTTAATATTCAGTTGATAAGTCATGTCCAACTAATCATGACTCTGTGAACAGTAGCCTGCTAGGCTCCTCTAATCCAGGTGATTTACCAGGCAAGAATCCTGGAGTAGGTAGCCATTCCCTTCTCCAGGATATCTTCCTGATCCAAGAATTGAACTTGGGTCTCCTGCATTGCAGGCAGATTCTTCACCATCCGAGACACCAGGAGATCAGAAAATGCCAACCCCAAAGATGCCACTCTAGCATAATGATTATTTCAAGCTGTAAGCAATTGAGAAAAAGAGCACAGGACAAACTCTCTACCTTCCTACATGTACCTGAAAGCAGGATAATCACTTCCTCTCATGACAATGTCCCCCTTCCCCTTTAGGTACCAAGGAGCGAATAGCAATCTTATCAACGGAGATGAGAAGGCACCGAGAGTCTACTAACTTGTCATTATCTATGATCAGCTTCCCATATATTTGCCCTCCTACAATTTGCCATCCCTAGAAGCTTAAATTTCCTTTTCTTCATATTGTAATTTTCTCTTTAAATGTATCTTTCTTTGTCCAGATGATACAAAAGCCTCCATGTTTAGCTATATCTTTAGATTTTTTCTCTTCTTTATATGAAGACTGCCCCATGCCACATAAAACTTTTATCATCAAATAAATGCATATACTTTTTGATGTTAATCTGTTTTCAGTTTATTTCACAGGTCCAGCGGGAGAACCTAAGAGAGCGAGAAGAATTTTCTTCCCCTTCAGTCTGAAGTAATAAAAAAAAAAAGATGAAGAAATATGAGTGATGTGATAAAGTTTGCACTAATGGAGCTTAGTTGGATGTGAGTGAGAAGATTTTGATAAAGAACAAACCAGGGAAACAACTTTCTTTCTGGATGAATGGCTGGGCTTTGATACCATTCACCAAAGTGTCAAACACAGGAGGAAGAGCAGCAAAACATTTTAAGAGAAGACAATGTGGTTTTTCCATTCGACAGGGTTCTTGGCCTTCCCCAGTCAATAGAACTTGACTACAGGCCAGACAGGAAATTCAGGCAAGGCTTTATTGGGGCCCTGATACAGCAGGGGGAATGAGAACAAACGACAGGTTTCCTTGCTGGCTCCCTGAGTTGGGGGCAAGCTGGTTTCTTATATGGGGTGAGGATACAGTGTGTCCAAGGGATGCCCGAGGTGTGGCATAGGTGTTTTCCCCACCCCTTTGGTGTTGTTGAGTGCAGAGGGCACGCACACTACCCTGATACCCTGTTTTTCCTCCGGGTTCTTCAGAAGTGGCAATATGGTCTTTTAAAAAATCTCTTTCTATCTTTTTTAAAAAAATATTTATTTACTATTTATTTGGCTTTCTTTGACCTTAGTTGCATCATGCAGGATCTTCTATACGTCCTGCTAGATATTTCATTGCAGAGCTTGGACTACCTAGCTGTGGTGCATGGGTTTAATTGCTCTATGACACATGGGATCTTAGTTCCCCAACCAGGGATTGAATTCTCAGCTCCTGCATTGCAAGGTGTATTCTCAAGGGCTGGACCACCAGGGAAGTCCCCTGATCTCTTTGTATCTTGTTGTCCATGATTTGCCCCAACTTTGCATGTACATAGTTATTTTTAGTCCTTTATAATTTCTTTGTATTTTGTTGCTCAAGGAGGTTTGTCCAGGTGCAAGCAAGGCAGCACAGCAACAGAGTCCCAGTCTCAGCTTTTTTGGTGTGTCATGTTCAATTCCGTATACCTGTATGACATCCAATAGACATCCAGTTGTATGTGTTTGCATGTACACACACATACACACATACCCTTATAGCTCAAGAAAGCTGAAGATAAAGATTTCAAATGAATTTAGCTTTTATTAGCAGCAAGTCTGATACCTACCCAAGAAGATTCCTTCTAATATCTGAATTTGAATTTAAATTCTAGTCAATTTTTGGCCCCCCTCCCCAACCGGAGATGCTAGTACTGGTGTCTAACTAGTTGCTCAAGCCAAAAAAAAAAAAAAAAATCAAACCTGGGAGTCATTCTTAATTCCTCTTTGTCCTTTATTTCCCACCACACACGCACTGCATTGCCAAGTCCTATTAACTCTACCTTTCCACTTTTCTTCATAGTCAGTACTATCATCACTACCACTGTTAAGACATTATCAGCTCAGGCCTGATCAATTGCAATGGTTTACAAATTTCTTATTTTGACTTTATTCTCCATGGATTTTTATTTATTTATTTATTTTATTCTATATAAAATCCATTCTCCAACATCATCTTTTTTAAAAAATTATTTTTAATTGGAGAGTAATTGGTTTTACAAAATTGTGTTGGTTTCTGCCATACAACATGAGTCAGCCACAATGAGGCATAGTTCCTTCCCTCTTGAACCTCCCTCCAACACTCTCATTCCATTCCACCCCTCTAAGTTGTCACCGGGTTAAGCTCCCTGTGTTATATAGCAACTTCCGACGAGCAATCTACTTTGCATATGGTAATGTATATGCTTCAATGCTATTCTCTCAATTTGTCCCACCCTTTCCTTCCCTCCATGTGTCCACAAGTCTGTTCTCCATGTCTGCGTCTCTTTTCCTGCCCTGCAATTAGGTTCATCAGTACCATTTTTCTAGATTCCACATATATGTGTTAATGTATGATATATGTTTTTCTATGACTTACTTCACACAGTATAACAGGTTCTAGGTTCATCTATCTCCCTAGAACTGACTCAAATTTGTTCCTTTTATGACTGAGCAATATTCCATTGTATATATGTACCATAACTTCCTTATCCATTCATCTGTCAATGGGTATCTAGGCTGCTTCCATATCCTGGTTATTGTAAATAGTGCTGTAGCAACATTATCTTAAAAAGATAAATCAGATTATGTTATTCCTATTTAAATGCCTCTAGGGCTTCCCTTTGTACTTTGAAGAAAATTAATGTTCTTATCATGTGCAACAAGGCCTTCAGGATCATTTCTATTTACTTCTCTTGACCAACCTCTTCTATCAGTGATGGACCTGCTTTAACTCCAGTCCACTCCCCAGCTACAGACCTCTGGGAAACACCAAGCTTGTTCCTACCTCGTCTAGGGCCCTTCCCCTTGCTGCATCCATGGCATGCTCTTTCTCGCTATTTTAGATCTTAGTTTAATGTCACCTCCTCACAGAAACCTTCCTTGACCCTAAACTGAAATAGCACCATGTCTGTAATTTCATCCTAGTCCTCAGCACTCCCTGCTATCTATCTATCCCTATATCTACCTATCTATCTATTTCCAAAGACAGAATACTCCAGACAGTGAAGGAGACTGTTTCAGTCAGGCTATTACAACAGAAAGAGCAGTCATTAATGAGGATTGTCTCAAATGAAAAGAAAGAGATCTGGAGTTTATAGTGATAGGAAAAGGAGGAAGCTGACAGCAGTTCTTATGGGAGTTATGAAGGAGGGGAATATGTGAGAACTGAGCAGTGGGCTGTTTCTCACAACACAGAAAGTGATCCCAATACTGCTGCTTTCTGTGAGCACAGGGCTTAGATACAGTTCAACGTTCTCTTCCTCTGTCTCTTAAATGAGAAAGTTATACATATTTGAAATAAAGCTTTTAATAGTTTCAATATGGTCAGATGCCCAAGAGGTTACTTGCCCAAGACATTACTTTTTATGACTTAAAATCAATTTTTAAAAACTCTTCACGAGCTCATCTGAGCTCCCCCACACACCCCTGGGCAGGGTGGCCGTGGCTGAGAGTGACTCTCAGGGACGCGGTCTCATCTGAGCCCCTACACACCTCTGGGCAGGGTGGCTGTGGCTGAGGGTGGCACTCAGGGACTCAGTCTTCCCTGTATGAACTAGGAGCTGCCTCCTGGGAATGTGGGATGAAGGCTGATCAAGGAAACTCTCTGTGTCCATTCTACTTCCAAGAAAACTGAAGTTTTGGAAGGAAGGAACTTCAGCTGGGAGTAAAAGTACCTGTGGCAAAGCTCTCATAATGTCCCCCCACCCCCAGCCCCCTTTGCTGCTGGTCCCAGTGGCCACCTGCAGAACTTCCCACCAACCACAAAATGAAGACTGCCTTAAAGTCAATTTTGAATTGAATTATGTTTTAGCTACATATTACAGCTCTTTAGATTAATATGCTGAACGGAAAGTATTCAATTATAGATCCAGAGATTAATCTAACTTTGAATTTGGGAGGAAACAGTGGAGATGTTAAGTTTAAAAGACAAACCTTCAAAGGGTTCAAATATGATAGAAAGTTAGATTTCCCAACCAATACTCTATATAACTACATAAAATCACAGAATATTAAAGCTAATGGAAACCTCAGCCATTCCAAACCCTAATTTTACAAATGAGGAAACTGAGGACCAGGCTCAGGCTCCTAATTTCTAGTCCATATTTCTTTTCAATTGTTATCTCTCCACTCATTAAAACATGGAAACAAAAGTCAAAAAAATTATTTTATTATTTTTGAAAGAAAAATCTTAAAACATTCTCTGTGCTGGGTTGAATAGAGCGGCACTAGTGGTAAAGAATCTGTCAATGCAGGTTGATGCCAGAGACATGAGTTCAGTCCCTGAGTCAGGAAGATCCCCTGGAGCAGGAAAAAGCAACCCGCTCCAGTATTCTTGCCTGGAAAATCCCATGGACAGAGGAGCCTGGCAGGCTACAGTCTGTGGGGCTGCAGAGAGTCAAACATGACTGAGCAACTAAGCGGCAGCAAAACACATGTTCTTCTGGAACCTCAACAAGAAACCTTATCTGAAGTAAGAATTTTTGCCACTGTAGCTTAGTAATGGATCTTGAGATGAGATTTTTTTTTTTTCTACTTGGAGTGGCCCTAAATCCATTGACAAGTATTCTTATAAGAGAGAGGTAGAAATAGACATAGACACAGAGAGGAAGGCAATGTGAAGAGGGAGGCAGAGATTGGAGTAATGTGCCTACAATGCAAGGGACACCAAGGATTGCTGGCTAACACTGGAAGCTAAAAGAAAGGCATGAAAGTTTCCCTCAGAACCTCCAGAAGAAACCAAACCCATAGTCATTTTGATTTCAGGTTTCTAGGCTCCAGAACTATGAGAACAAGTTCTTTTTGTTTTAGGCTGCCTGGTAGTTTTTCTTGGTGTTGTTAGGGGAACTAGCCACTGACTGAAACCACCTGCCTAACCAGACATGATAGTAACCACTTGCATGAGCTATCTTACAACAGGAGGATCTAGTAAGGAACGTGAAACTAACAAGCTAATCCCAACCAGAAGAATTCAGGGAAGGTTAAAAGGAGAGAGGAGACACCACGTGTCCTACCAACCACCCAGAATCATTCTCACTGAGATCCATCTGGATCTGCATGCATCACCAGGAAAGACCCTGAGTCAAAGATATTAGCCAGAGATAACCCTGGAAACTAATTCCATCACCATAAAACCTGAACAATGAGCCACATGGCAGAGCAGTTCTCCTGGTTTCCCTTACTCTGCTGCTCTCCACTGGGTACCCTTTCTCAATAAAATCTCTTGGTTTGTTAGCACGTGTGTCTTCTCTTACAATTCATTTCTGAGTGTTAGACAAGAACCCACACTTGGGCCCTGGAAGGGGTCTCCTTTCCCGCAATAATGATTTGTTATGCCATCCTAGGAAACTAATGCATCTCCCTGTTGAGTTTCCTTCCCCTGCACTTGTCTCCCACAGCCATCAGAGTGATCCTTTCAGAACCCAAGTCAGATCATGCCTTTGCTTTACTCAGAGCTCTCCAGTGGCTCCCATCTTAGAGCAAAAGCTAATGTCTGCTCAAAGACCTTCAAAGCCTTTGCCATTGGGCAGTGATGCTCTGGTCCTAGTTACCTTTCCAGCCACATCTCTTAACCAACCCTCTCATGAGCCCTCCCAGCACCTCCAGAACAGCTCTAATCACACTGAAGCATTCCTGGAACTCATTTCCCAGGAATGAGTTCCCCACGACAAAAGCCTAGAATGTTATGGTTCTCAAGATGTTTCTCTTGGCTTATTTCCTTACCGTTGTCAACTCTCAAATATCACAGTATCAGACAGAGGCCTCCTTAGAACACCCCACCTAAAGTAGTGTCCCTCTTCTGTCTTCTCCTTACTCTGCGCCTGGCATCTTGTAAACATATAGGCAAATATGAATATAGACATGGATATAGATTCTTTGTTATACAATTTGTCTCTCTCAGTAGAATGCAATCTCTTTGAAGACAAGGATTTTTTTTTTTTTTGCTGCTGGATTCTCATTATCTATGTCTGAAATGTTATACCTCTGTGTTTTTCCTGTCCTTTGACACATCACAATTAGTTTACATTAAGGATATTTCTTTACATGTCTCATCTCTTCTAGTGGATTGCAAGCTTCTTAACGTTGAGAACTCTTTTTCAGTCTTACCTATCTCAGTTTCTCCTTCTGCATAAGCCAAGAAAGTACTTTGTAAATAGTCAAGCTGACTTATTTGAACTTTCATTGTTTTGAGATTTCATCACTGCCAACAGGCAGGTGTGGCATGGGCTAAAGTACTTTATGTAAATATATAAAGAAAATTTTTTTCTTTCATTATTTTAACTAACATCTCAGGGAAGTTGTCTGAACCATTTAAGTAGTTCTCTAAGATAACTGTTTCTATGTACCATACTTATAAATTTTTCAAGTTAATTTTGTGAAAATGAACCTGATATGCCAATTAAAATCTTATTTATTCACTACTTTAAGTCCCTTAGGATTTTTGGAAGCAAGACTCTTAGCTATCTAAAATAGAGGTGTCAGCAAGGCAAAGACTTGGTCACAGTAGGGACAGAATGAAGGGACAAATTAGGTGATTAAAGTTAATCCCACTAGGAGATTATAAATCAAACAACATGGTAAATTTCTGTAAATTAATAATTACTCGAGAAAGCATGTTGGCTTAACCACAAAACCAAGCAGATTTGCTTAGCAACAAACCATGCAACAGAAACATGAAACATGCCCCAAAACAATGAAACAATGGTGGCATGAGCCCCACATCCTGTCCAGTGAGCTCAGTAATGACCTCCCCTGACCCGCCTCCTGGCCAAATAGGCTCTGTGCACACAAAAAACAGTCATTTATGGAAAGATGATTTCTCAAAATGAAAGACTCTCATTGTACTGGGACCTGAAAATATTTTTCTGAACTGCTGTGACAGTTCCGGCCTGACCATATAGGGAAGGACAAATAAACTTCTCTTTTCTATCTGGGGGAGAAATTGATGATGGAAACGTGATGCTACTCAAGAAAGACAAAAGTCTTCTCCCCACTTTTTCTTTGATTATAAAACTGTAACCAAGTAAGTTCTCAGGGTGAGGCTTTATCACTCTCCTGTTAGTGAGCCTCATAAGCATCCTATTTTAATAAATCACTTCTTTTTAAAATATTATTTATTTACTTTAATTTGAGGATAATTACTTTACAGTATTGTGATGGTTTTTGCAATACATCACTATGAACAGCCATAGATATACATGTATCCCTTCCCTCCTTAACTCCCTTCCCACTTCCCTTCCCACCCTGTGCCTCCAGGTTGTCACAGAGCACCGGCTTTGTTGCCCTGTGTCATCCATCAGACTAGCACTGGTTACTTGTTTTATATATGGTAATGTATATGTTTCAATGCTATTCTCTCAAATCATCCCACCCTCTAGCTAGGACATAGAAGCAACGTATGGCAGGTGAATGGATAAGGAAGTTGTGGTACATATAGACAATGAAATATTACTTAGCTATAAAAATGAACACATTTAAGTCAGTTCTGATGAGGCGGATGAACCCAGAGCCTATTATATAGAGTGAAGTAGGTCAGAAAGAGAAGACAACACCATATTTAAACACATATATATGGAATCTAGAAAGATGGTACTGATGATCCTACATGCAGGACAGCAAAGGAGATATAGAAGTAATAAATCACATCTTATCCACCACTTTGCTCCTGCTGAGTTCTTCTCTGCATTGAGACATAAAGAACTGTGGTGCCGGAGCCCTTCAGAACCCCTCTGAAATGACACCAATCAGTTTCAGTCAGGGGCATGGGCTCTTGAAGTTTTTCCAAGGAGGATTTGCAATGGGCATAAAACATCTTTGAATTAGGACTGGAAATTCAAAGTTTAAATGAACTTTATTAAGCAATCATGCCAAATCTGTATGAGTTTAAAATATAAGAAGAATCAGGAAGGATTAATCCTTTTTTTATTTTACTTAAATTTTAGTTTAAAATGATGATGCTCTGAGTAATTGTCTGTCTATAATATGACTAAATATAATTTGAGTAATCAGACCAAAGTTGTTAGAGTAATAGTGGGAGGGGTAGGATTCTAAGATCCTTGAAGGCAAAGAGCAGGGTGGGGGGGTCAGTTGTATGTTTTATTTACTTTGTGTTTTCAGGTCCCTGGACACACAGACAATGCCTGTGCTGTGCTGTGCTTAGTCGCTCAGTCATGTCCAACACTTTTTGACCCCATGGACTGCAACTACCAAAAACTCTGTCCGTGGGGATTCTCCAGACAAGAATACAGGAATGGGTTACCATGCCCTCCTCCAGGGAATCTTCCCAACCCAAGGATCAATCCCAGGTCTTCCACTTGAAGGTAGATTCTTCTTGAGTCACCAGGGAAGCCCTAGAATACTGGAATGAGTAGCCTGTCTCTTCTCCAGGGGATCTCCCTGACCCAGGAATTGAACTGGGGTCTCCTGTATTACAGGTGGATTCTTCACCAGCTGAGCTACCAGGGAAGCCCCTGGCACACATGAAATGTTCAGTAAATTATTATTGAAATAACCTGGGTTTTAACCTCCACTCATCAGAAAAAAAGGCATCAATAATAGTCCTAGGTCAGGAAATCCCCTTGCTTCCCAAAATATGCCAATTCAGTTCATGCCTTTTCCCACAAAACTCTCAAAGACTTCTGTCTCTTCTCTAACCTCATGTAACCCTGACTGTCACTTCTCAAGTGAGTCCTTGGGGTGTTAGTTCAGTTCTCTGCACAAGTTCTTAATCTCAAGTCTTTTATCAATTTATCAACTCCTTCCAGAGGGCAAAGAGCGTTTATTATCTTTGCATTCAATGGAACAAAAACTGTTAACATCCTGTGGCTGTAATCCCTTTACACTTGGACTGGTTGTATGATTCAGAACAGCCTAGGAACCTAGTGACCTTTGACCTTCCTAATCACCCCTGGAGGTGAAGGAGGTGTTTGTCTACAACTCATGAGTACCTATGGTGAGTAATATGATTAGAATTGTAATCTGTGCTGAAGATTCTCTCTCTTATTTGTGGTTTCTCTCTGAATCAGGGGAGAAGGCCATTCCACCCCTGAATTTCATCCCTTAATTTCATTTTTGTCATTGTTCAGTCACTAAATCGTGTCTGATTCTTTATGACCCTATGGACTGCAGCCCACCAGGGTCCCCTGTCCTCCACTATCTCCCAGAGTTTGCTCAAACTCATGCCCATTGAGTCGGTAATGCTGTCTAGCAATGTCATCCTCCGCTGTCCCTTCTCCTTTTGCCTTCAATCTTTCCCATCATCAGGGTCTTTTCCAATGAGCCGGCTTTTTGCATCAGATGCCCAAAGTATTGGAGCTTCAGCATCAGTCCTTCCAATGAATATTCAGGGTCAATTTCCTTCAGGACTGACTGGTTTGATCTCCTTACAATCTAAGGGACAGCCAAGAGTCGTTACAATTTGAAAGCACTCTTGGGTGTCCCTTAGACTGCAAGGATTTTTAAGGGGGGAAATGGGGAGTTAATCACAGTTAATAATTTGGAGAGGGGTCAGAGTTTTGGGGCTTCCCAGGTGGTGCTAGTGGTAAAGAATCCTCCTGCCAATGCAGGATATGCAAGAGAATTGGTTTCAATCCCAGGGTCAGGAAGATCCCCTGGAGTAGGAAACGGCACCCCACTCCAGTATTCTTGCCAGGAAAATTCCATGGGCAGAAGAGCCTGGTGGGTTACAATCCATGGGGCCGCAAAGGGTCAGACATGACTGAGTACTCAGAGTCTTTATTATTTTCCACTGTATATAGACTTTCTTCTGAGTGGTTAGTGGTGATGTAACAGGGCAGTACTCCAGGACTCTTGTGCTCAGGCTAAGGTTATCATCTCCCACCTGTATGAGGACCGTAGCTCCTACAGAACTCAGAGATATATTGTTATATATATTCCTTGAGGGGGAACCAGGATTCTGCCCCAGTTCAGTTCAGTTGCTCAATCATGTCTGACTCTTTGTGACCCCATGGACTGCAGCACGCCAGGCTTCCCCGTCCTTCAACTCCTGGAGCTTATTCAAAATCATGTCCATCGAGTTGGTGATGCCATCCGACCATCTTATCCTCTGTCATCCCCTCCTCCTGCCTTCAATCTTCCCCAGCATCAGAGACTTTCCCAGTGAGTCAGTTCTTCATGTCAGTATCCTGCCCCATCACTGGCACTATTGTTTCTTGACTGCTGCTTCTTTGTTTCTGCATTTCCCTCTCTTCTGTGGTTAGAAACTATTTGAAGTTGCTCTTTGGAACCTGGGAATATCAAGGAAACTGAATGAAACCTATTTTCCACAAAAGAGAAATAAGGGAAAGGATCTGTATCCTGGAGAGCCTCACAGGGTCTTGCTTGGCTTCATTGTCTTTGTAGAGCATGTAAGACATGTTTCAGCTGATATCAATTATTGATTTTGGTGGGGTCTTGTCTATTTCTGCATTTTGTGTGTGTGTGGAAAAAAAACAAGCTAGTAAATATAATTCTGCAAGGAACGTTCTAATACCAAATCCACATGTTGCTTTATAGTCAGCTGTAGCTGTTCAGTCACCCAGTCATGCCTGACTCTTTTTGACCCCATGGACTGCAGCAAGCCAGGCCTCCCTATCCCTCACTCTCTCCTGGAGTTTGCCCAAGTTCATGTTCATTGCATTGGTGGTATCATCCACCCCAGTCAGGGGGTGTCATCCTCTGATACCCTCTTTTCCTTCTGCCCTCAATCCTTCCCAGCATCAGGGACTTTCCCAATGAACTGGCCATTTGTATCATGTGATCAGAATACTGGAGCTTCAGTATTAGTCCTTCCAATGAGTATTCAGGGCTGATATCCTTTAAGATTGACTGGTTTGATCTCCTTGCCATCCAAGGGACTTTCAGGAGTTTTCTCCAGCATCACAGTTCAAAGGTATCAATTCTTTGGTGCTCTACCTTCTTCATAGTCCAGCTCTCACAGCCAGCTGTAGTCACGTGCAAATCACAGTCAGGAATTATGAGGAGAAATTTGCCCCAAAGTAACCTTCTCTAGCCTTCCCCAACTTGGAAATGTAACATTTTAACTCTATTTTTCAAGTTCAGACTACAATAAGTAACTTGATTGGTTTTCAAGAGATAGATATTATAAGAGTTACAGAAATGTAACAATATATTTCCTTTTGGGCTTCTCTGGTGGTTCAGATGGGTAAGGAATCTGCCTGAAATCCAGGAGACCTGCATTCAATCCTTGGCTCAGGAAAATCTCCAGGAGAAGGGAATGGCTACTCACTCCAGTATTCTTGTCTGGGAAATTCATGGACAGAGGAGGCTGGTGGGCTACAGTCCATGGTGTTGCAAAGAGTCAGACACAACTGAACGACTAACACTTTCACTTTCCATAAACATATCACATCTTCTTAAGCCAATCATCTGTTGACTGGCACATGGGTAGTTCCCATGTCTTGGGTATTGTAAATATTGCTGCTATGAACAGTGGTGTACATTTATCTTCTCAGATTAGAGTCTTCTTTCCAGGTATATATCCAAGAATAGAATTACTGGATCATATGGTAATTATATCTTTAGCCTTTTAAGAACCTGCCATACTGTTTTCCATAGGGGCTGCACCAATTTTAGCTATATACACTTTTATCTCAAGTGTGGGTTGCTTCCGCCACTGCAGTCAATGATGCTAAACAATTCCAACACCACAAAGATCTCCCATGTGCCTTTTTATAATCTGCTTACTCCTCCCTTTCTACCACTCCATTCCTGTGATTTTTAGCATTTTATGATCATTATATAAACAGACTCATTTTGTAAATGAAATCCTATAGTAAGCAATAACTTTTGTGACTGGTTTTCTTCATTCAGCATAATTCCTTGTTGATTCATCCAGGTTGTTATGTGTGTAAAGAGTTCCTTCTTTTTATCACTATGTAATATTCCATAGCATGGATGTACTTCAGTTTATTTAACCATTTCCCATATGGAAGAACATCTGGGCTGTTTTTAGATTTTACATATCAAGGTGATGCTCTGAACATTCAAGTACAGGTTTTTGTGTGAATATAGTTTTTTATTTCTCTAGGATCAATGCTCTAGAGTGCAAGAACTGTATCCCACATGCCTCAGAGCTACTGAGCCCAAGGGTCACAACAAAAGATCTCACATGACTTAATAAAGATATCAAGTACTGCAACTAAGAACTGATACAGCCAAATAAATAAATAAATATTTTTTAAAAGGAATAAAGAGAGAATAAGAAACTGAATAACATTTCTATGAATAGGAAAAGCATGCCAAAAAGTAACCATTAGACAGATCAAAACTATATCTATTTTTAAAATTAATTAAAAGACATCAAGGCTAGGCTAGGCATTGTGACTAGTCAATGGGACATGAGCAAATGACATGCAAGAGGAGGCTTAGTAAGTGCTTGCCTGTTGAGGTTTATCCTCTTGAAATGCTAGCTCCTTGTTAGAATTCAGCTGCCATTCTGTGAGCAACTCTACTCAACATGTGGAGAAGCTGTACAGGAAGAAAACTAAGACGCTGGCTGACAGCTCCAGCTGAGCTGCCAGGTGACAGCATCAGCTTTCCATCCATGTGAGTTATCTTCTAGCCCTGGTGGAGATAGATTGTGTGGACCAGACATTCATAGTCCACACCAAGCCAAATTGCAGAACTGTGAGAAAATAAGCAGTTATTGTTGCTTTAAGCCATTGTATTTGGGGATAGCTTGTAATGTAGTAGTTGATGAATCAAGTCTAGAAACACTGACAACTTGGTAACAGTAAGCATCCCTTATATTATCATTTTGAAATTTCATTTCACACTAAAAGAAGCCAAGGGATTTTTTTAACCTTTTTTTTTTTTTTTTTTTAGAAATGGCTGATTCCATTTCTGGGGCATGAAACAGAACATCTGGATATACCAGAAAGCAAGGAAGAATCAAAGGGACAGGTCAAAAAGACAGAGTCCAACTTGAAGAAGTTTCCACTGGCCAAAGATGAAACACTTTGAGGGTCAATAAAAATATGCCTTGAAGCATACAAAATATGTTTCAATTCAAGTGATGTATTTCAAAATATAATGAATCACATTCTGAGAATAACAGGAAATGAATTTGTTATCTTGAAAACTGTGACAAAGAGAAAGAAAGAATTCAGCATAATTCCTGCCTTTCATATATGAACTGTATTACTGAATCATCAAATAGTATATGAGAGAAGCATTTCATGAGAATAAAATGATAAAAAGTAGCACCATTTTACAACCCCTATGGATTTAGGTGATGATCATCAGAGAAAGAAAAAGAAAGAGAAGAATATTACTCAGAAAAGAGAATGAAATAAGCCATTTGCAGCAACATAGACCTAGAGATGGTAATACTAAGTGAAATAAGTCAGAGAAAGACAAATATCTTATGATATCATTCATATGTGAAATCTAAAATATGATATAAATGAACTTATTTGCAAAACAGAAACAAACTCACAGGCATAGCATAACTGTGGTTGCCAAAGAGAAAATATGGTGGCAGGGGAGGGATAAATCAGGAGTTCGGGATGAATAGACACACATACTACTATATATAAGATAACCGACAAGGACCTACTGAATAACACAAGGAACTCTACTCAATATTCTGTGATAACTTATATGAGAAAAGAACATAAAAAGGAATGAACATATGCATATGTATAACTGAATCTCTTTGCTATACACCTGAAACTAACACATTGTAAATCAGTTACACTCCACTAAAATTAAAATTAAAAACAATAAAGTTAAGAAAATAGTTATTTTTTGAGAAAGTTTTGATTGGGGCAAAGCACTTGGCCAGAGCTCTGGGGCAGAATTCTATTTATTGATGATTGAAAAAATAAAAACATGAATTATTAATACGTGGAATACTATAGATTATTCTAAAAATATGACATAAAGTGAAAGAAGCCAGAATCCACACAGAAGGGTATATAACATATGCTTCCAATTACATGAAGAGCAGCAAACCCAAATAAAATAAATATATGTGTGTGCATGGAGAAGGAAATGGCAACCCACTCCAGTACTCTTGCCTGGAGAATACCATGGGGGGACCTGGTGGGCTGCAGTCCATGGGGTCACTAAGAGTCGGATACGACTGAGCCACTTCACTTTCATTTTTCACTTTCATGCACTGGAGAAGGAAATGGCAACCCACTCCAGTGTTCTTGCCTGGAGAATCCCAGGGATGGGGGAGCCTTGGTGGGCTGCCATCTCTAGGGTCGCAGAGTCAGATACTACTGAACTGACTTAGCAGCAGCAGCAGCAGCAGCATTACTCATTTGGAGGTAATGTATATATCCTTTATATTGATTATGGAGATGGTTTCTAGAGATATAAGCAGTCATTAGCAGGAAATGTATGGAATTAAATGCTATATTAGAAGACAAGTTATAAATAAATGATCTTACTTTACTTTCTGCCTTAAATATTTAGAGGAAGAAGAATAACCTCCAAACATATGTGTGTTTATATATCTATATCTATCTGGGTCCCAGGACTGGCTACCCCAAACATACATCAGTGGCATATTAATTATTTTCCACTAAAGTTGCTTAGAGGCTTCCTTGGTGACTCAGACATTAAAGTCTATCTACAATCTGGGAGACCTGGGTTTGATCCCTGAGTTGGGATGATCCCCTGGAGAAGGAAATGCTTACCCACTCCAGTATTCTTGCCTGGGGAATCCCATGGACAGAGGATCATGGCAGGTTACAGTCCATGGGATCGCAAAGAATCAGACACGACTGAGTGACAAACACTTTCACTTTCAAACTCACTTAAGAAAGAGACAATGAAAGAGGGACATTGGACCTTCTCTCTGTCTCCTTGAAAGCAAGAAAGGGGCCCTCCCTGCATCTGGAGGTAGAAGGGCCTCCTTATCACCAGGGACAGGAAATTCAGGGCCGAGAAGCTTATTTATTTATTTTTTTTTTTTGAGGTGGGTGTGGGAGGACTGTGCTTTGTGGCATGTGGGATTTTAGCTTGCAGACCAAGGATTAAACCAGTGTCTTCTGCAGTTCAAGTGCAGAATCTTAACCACTGGATCGCCGTGGAGGTCCAATAAACCAATTTAAACAAATCTTGTTACTTCTTTAATTTATCCAAGCCCAAATTCTCTTTAAATTCTTCTTTAATTAAGTACCCAAAGCCTAAGTGTCTTTGTCAATTCCTCACCAATTTATTGTCTAAAAAGTATAAAAGCAGTCTGCTTTGACTGCTTCTTTCATCGTATTTCTATAAGATATTTATGCACATGACTCATTTCTTTTTCTCCTATTAATATGTCATGTCAATGTTATTATTAATACAGCCACAAGGACTCACGGGGGATAGAGGGGAAATGTTCTGCTCCCCTGACAATATCTATCTATGTTTGTACTTTAAAAACTGTATACTTTAAATGTGTGAAGCTCATTGCTTATCAATTACAGCCACATAGTGTGGAAATGGAGATAGCTGTGAAATACTGTATCCTTAACCCACTTATTATTCACAAAAAAATCCTCTGAAGCCTTGTGCATTTTATTGCAATGCTTTTACTTAATAAGAAGTGCTTAAAATTTTTTTTTTTGGCCTGAAGTGATCTATCTCAGCTTGTAGTCCAGTTTGATTCTATGAGTGAGACTGAAGCGACCACATTTATATTTTAATCAATTAAGCAGCTGGTACTTTTTGAACATCTATCATCCATTATGAGAAGAATTCCCAAGAAGTGTTAGACTTCTCTTAACTTTAGTGTCTGAGCAAACAAGATGTATAAGCTAGTGTTTCAAAACAATGCAAAGAAGTTACGTCCAGTGTAGAATGAGTGCTGGAACAATAGCATCCATTGAGCTAAGGGAAAGCAAGAATTTCACCTCGGTCTGAAGCCTGAAGGAGGAGATGTGCATTAAACAAGGATTTACATGCTGGGGAGGACAGGCTGAAGAAGCAAGAAGAGAAAGAGCACTTGCACTAAGGGGAGGTTTGCAATCTGGAATAGAGCAGCTGCCAAACAGGATTTCATGGGAATAGCATTTGGCCTGTCCAAGATGCCGGGGACCAGCGTGAGGAACTCTGCCCATAGCAAAGGTCATGAGGAAGGAGACTTGGCACACGCAAAGGCATGATCAAGCCTCAGGAAACCCCCCAAGCATTGAGAGAGTCATTTCTTAGGCAGGTTGATAAGAGGGCTAGGGGTCCCCAAGGAGAGAGGGGTCTGGAATTCTCGAGGAAAAAAGGACAAACATTTTTTCCTTCTCTACATTCCTTAGGATTATATAACAACAATGTATTATGCCTGAGGACAGTCTCTGGATTAAACCTTCTGGCTAATTCTGTTATCTTAAAATGTAAATTATGGGAGTAGGTCTGGTGAGATCTTTACACCCCCAGACATTCTTTGGATTTACTGGAGAGTATATAACTTGATTGCTAACACTAATAAGCGGGTACTCTTTCTACCTCCTTCTGATGCCTATGTCAGAAGTTTTCTCTATCTTCTTTATACTTTAATAAAACTTTGCTACACAAAAGCTCTGAGCGATCAAGCCTCGTCTCTGGCCCCGGATTGAATTCTTCTCCTCCGGAGGCCAAGAATCCCGGCGTCGTAATTCAACAACAACCTTTCAGCATCTACCCCCAAAACCAGAGTCGGTTTTATGCTCTCACCGACACCTCTGACTTTATGGGGGGCTCTCCCCCATAACCATTTCTCTCGGAGAAGGAGTTAACTTGCAGCTCCAGTTAATAAAAATTCCTGGGCGTGACAAGAGTGTTTCAGCTTAGAACTCCTCTGAAGGTTATCTAGTCTGCCTGTATAGGTTCTTCCGGCCACATGTGATTGTTTACAGCCTCCCAACAGTGAGAGACATGAGATGTTTTAGACTTACTAAAGGCAGATTCTTTGGGGAAGTTAGAATTTATTAGTATGGTGGGTTGGTTAAGAATTATATTGGCAAAGGGTTTTTCATTTTTTGTGCCAATAACTAGTTCCCTGCCCTGGGTGTGACAAGGGTGTCTCATGTCAAACCTCTCTGCAGGCAGACTAGTTTGTGTGACAGGATTATCCATACTCCTGCCAAGCATATGATTGTTTAATACCTCTCAACCATAAACAGCACAGAGTTTGGGGTATTTTGAAGGTCTTAATTAGCATAGGGCTTTTCTCATTGTTGAGTCGATGATTGCCACCAGGCCTCCACGTCCTTAGGCACCTGGGAATATATTAATCAATGTATTTGGAATATAGAAAAAGAAATATAGTAGTTTTTGATGTTAGCAATACTAGACTTTTTGAGTTAATGAATTTTCTTCTTTGTTATAGATCACTGTGTAAGACCTCGCGGCCTTTTCTCAGAATCTGTCGCTCCAAAGACCACAGTGACTAGAATTCAATGCAATCAGCAAGAGGTTTATTAGGCCGACGCGCCGGGGGTTCAGTCTCCACTCAAGGAGATGAACCCCGAACATCAATTGTGAGAAACTTTTATACTGAAAAATCACAGGCAGGTGTGGGAGGGGTCAGGATATTGGGAACAATGTGGTAGGGGGCCATAGGCAGGTGTAGGTGGGGTGAGGACATCTGATTGGTGGGATAGGTCTGCAGGTAATTAAGTCAAAACAGTTGACTGACCACCCTGCAGAGCTTGGCAAGTTCTTAGAGAAATAATTACCTGGAAAAATCCGACAGTAAATACATCTTTTTGAGAGGGGATCTCTCTTGCAAGGTCAGGAAACTAGGTTATAAGTCATCAGTTAAGAATTAATAGAATGGGGCTTTGTTAAGGACCAGGAGACTCTGAGTCACCAGATAAGGAGTAAGTTATCTCCTGTGAGGCATGGCCTGCCTCCGGGGTTTTAATCAAAAAGGGGACTTAAAATTTTAACCTAGGTTCCTCATTACCCTCTTCTCCTTGTTCATGATTTCAATCCTGAAATCATAGACCAAGGTCTCCTCGGGGGATTGCTGCATATTGTTGTCTTAGGAAATCACAAAGAGTTCCTTAGGCACCTGGGAATATATTAATCAATGTATTTGGAATATAGAAAAAGAAATATAGTAGTTTTTGATGTTAGCAATACTAGACTTTTTGAGTTAATGAATTTTCTCCTTTGTTATAGATCACTGTACTTTGTTATAAATCACTGTGTCCTTGCTATGTAAAAATGTAACTTTATCACTATCTTAAGACTAAATAGATCTTAAGGGGAACATTGGTGAAAGGATTTCACTTGTTGGGCTGATGTTTGCTGTTAAATCTCCATATTCCCTGCCCTTATAATGAATATAACTAACATATAAGAGAAATAAGTATTAATCTTTAAGATTAATCATGTTAACCTTGGGTTAAATAAATTCCTTTCTTGATTGTAACTCACTACACCCTCACCCTATAGGAATGTAACTTTATTTGGAGGGTGGTGCCTGGTTTAAGAAAAAACACTCTTGGAAAAAATAAGTTTTTTGGTTATCAAAAAAAAAAAAGGATCATAAAGTGTCAGCAGGCCTCATGGCCAGAAGATGATGTAAAACCCCTAAGACCTTTTTTTATGTAAAGCACCTGATTTTGATAAAGGTCAGGACTGCTGACCCCCACGTGACTCTGTATTCATCTCTATGTGTAAAAAAAAAAAAAAAGGTATATAAGCAAACCTGAAAATAAAGAAAATGGGATCAGTTTCTGGAAAGGCTCATTCCCCCGTGTTGTTCTTTCTTTCCCCTTCTGGCTGAATTCCCATCTGGGGAGTGGGTACTCATCAAGCCTACTAATTATGCCTGGGCTTCTAAGATCGGACCGGGGAGGCCTCAGTGCCTCCTCTCCTTCGGGAGAACGGAAAGACGCCTGTGGCCTATGTAGGTGGTGATTGGTATTCCACGTACACCAAGTTATTCAGCCTCTTTTTCTCCACTAATTTTCCTACTACACTATCCGTTTCTAATCTCTCTATATATCTGTAATTGAATAAGTTTTTCCTAGGACGCCGACTCTGTCCCCACCTTCGAATCACCCTGGATCCACCGGGGCTGGATCCCGGCACCATACGAATTTCCAATATGTGACAGTTCCAAGAATGCAGAACCAGAGTTTTGTGAGCACACTCTCAGAGGGTAAGATGATGAAACTTAGGATATGGAACGCTATGGCTCGAAAGACTGAAATTCCAGAACAAACACATTCTAAGCTTGTTAGGAAAAGTATTTCTGATGGAAACAGGGCCTCTGGTAAAGCTTAGAAAATTTAGGAGAATGTTATTTTAAGTGCTTAAGTCTAGAACTCTACCCACTAGCACTGAAACAAAAGCTGACTAAAACTTTCTCTCCTTTCTAGCCAAATTAAATCACTTCCTGTCCCTAAGCGCATCTCTGTAGTTTCAAGCCCCACTGTAACTGTTCTTGCCATTCATTCTCTCACTCACTCATTCCTGCACACACGCACAAAACAAAATTAATATTTAATATTAAGGTCACCTTTGAGTCAGGCACGGTTCCAGGTGGAAGACAAGAGCAGTGGCCAAGATAAATATGTCCCTGGACTCATGGAGTTGACATCTAGGAGGGTGGGACAGACAGTAAACAATAAACCAATAAATCCACCAGTGATGAATTACTTAGGGAAGAAAGATAGAGCAAAGTAAGGAGACGGAATGATGAGACAGGTGTGTCTACGTCATCAGGGAAAGCCTTTCCGGTAAAGTGACATCTAAACAGAGCTCTGGAGGAAGTGAAGGAGAGAAAGGCATAGTTACCTGGAGGAGGGGCATCCCAGTTCAAGTAACAGTTAGGAGACTGCTGGCGCCCCCGATAGAGGATGGAGAATGAGGGGAAAAGGCAGCAGGGAGGTAGTACCGGTAAGCGCTCCTCACCCATTCTGTGGCAAAGAACCACTGGTGTGTTTCTCGTAATCCATGGCAGAGCAAGTGTTTTATCAAGTACAGTTAAAATGCCACAGCAACGTCTCCTGCAGTATAAGCTTCTGAATCTGCCTCCTCACAGATCCACCGCTCTTCTCAGATCAGCAATGATGGGGCGGTGGGGGGACGCTGCACAGCATTGGGAGGCCGGGGTCAGTGCTGCGAATTATATTCCGAGCAGCTGTGTCACCACTAGAAGGTCAGCTTTCATCGGAATATTATTGCTTTACAATGTTGCGTTAGCTCCTGATGTATAACAAAGTAACTCCGCCACAGCTATACATGGATCCCTCCTTCCCACAACCTCCATCACACTCATCCATTAGGTCATCACAGAGCAACGAGCTGAGCTCTCTGTGCTACACAGCAGCTTCACACTAGCTATCTGTTTTATATATGGTAGTGTGTTTATGCTAATTATAGTCTCCCAATTCGTCCCCATCCCTCCCTTCCCCCACGGTGTCCCCAAATCTCTTCCCTGTCTGCATGAATGGTCATCATCGAAAAATCCATTGGAAAGTTTCAGAGAGCCCTCTGCTCCCTTCTGCATCCACAGTGCCATGTGGTTGGAGCTCACTCAGTAACAAGAACCATATTCACCACTTAAGAGAATAGCTTCAACCAGGAGCCCTGTGAACATTCACCACTAACAGAGAATAGCTTCAACCAGGAGACCTGTGAGCACTCGACAGTCATGCATTAACCTCATCTTGTGTCTTCTCCTCCAACGCCACTCAAAGCAATCGCTTTCAATGAAAATTCTTCTCTTTTTCTTGGTCTACTCTGCATGGCACTCACCTGCACAATATTGGGATTTTTTGAGTACATGCCATATCTCTCCCTATAGTCTGCACGCTCTTAAATATCAGAGACTGCTTTATAAATCTCATACTTATTACGTTAACCTGACACTCAATACATGCACTCAAATTGAACTCTAAACTAGATCTATAAAGATCAGTCATCAATATGATATGACTATATGAAACAATCTTTTAAAGACCTGTTTACAGCATTTTGGAGAGTGCTGACATTTTTCAAGTTCCCTGTAACTCTGCAGATGAAATCCAGAAAATCAATACTGGTTCAAAACTTTTGTGTTCAATAGTTCTAATCTCTTGTTTATAGCCTATTTCTTGAAATACATGAAATACATTGGTTGGAACTTGTTACCATCTTAGTGTTATATAGATTATCTTTTCTAATGAAACTGGTATAATGTAGTTTGACCTGCAGGGCTAAGAATTTAAATGCTCCCTTAAAAAATCAGTAACCAGGAAAGAGCATTGTTTTTATATGTCACAGACCTGTATCTGCTTTCCAAATTAGAAGTAATGATGTGCTATGTTTCATGTGTAGGGAAATAATTAAATATCTGGATTAGGGAACTATAAGATTAAAACCCCAGCAGCAAGTTGAAAATTCAGCTTTCAGTATTTTAGCTCAAAGAAGCAGAGAAGGATTATTTCTCTAAAACCCAATATGAAAAAGTATATGATGATTCTAACTTTATTTTTACTATACAGAAACAGAGTCATTTGTACATTCTTGAGCATGTGAGTCTTTGGACTGAATCACCATTTGCGATGAAATTCTTGATTCAAAAAAGAAAACACCATTCCCAGTCAAGAATGTTATTATTTTTCTCAAATTTATAACTTTCTCCCTTACAAAAGAGGACAATCTTTTAAAGAGGAGGACAGTAAGGACTATCTAAACAGGGCAGTAGATCTTTTTTTTTTTTTTCAGGAACACATTAAAAAAAAAAAAACAACTTTTATTTTGTATTGAGGTTCAGTGTTGTGATAGCTGCAGGTGAACAGCAAAGGGACTCAGCCGTACACATACATGCTTCCATTCTTCCCCAAACCCCCCTCCCACCCAGGCTAGAGCAGCAGATCTTTGCTGTAGCTTTTCTGCATGGCAGAGATGTCCTCATTTCTAGCTGTAAAGAGACTGTATTACCCCGGTACATAGAGTTTTAAAAGGTCTTAGTCCTTTCAGGCTGCTATGACAGTGTTCCACAGGCTGGATGACTCACAAACCATATAAATGTTTTCCTCACTGTTGTGGAGGCTGCAAAGTCCAAGATCTGGCCCAGGCAGCTCTGGAGTCTAGTGAGAGCCTACTTCCTGGTTTACAGACGGCACCTGTATGCTCTGTCTTCACAAGGCAGAAGGGATGGAGGATCGCTCAGGCCTTATTTATGAGAGCTCCAATCCCATTTACGAGGGTTCCACCTTCATTACCTAGATAACCTCCCAGTGGTCCTGTTTCTCAGTACTGCCATCTTGAGGATTAAGGATTTCAACACATGAATTTTGGGAAGATACAAACACTCCATCTACAGTAGTCAGCAACACAGTCTACACTATATCTGTTCATCCACCCATCCATCTATCGATCCATACATCCACCCACCCATCCATCCATTTGCCCATCCATCCATTCACTCACATCTCTTTATCAATTGATCACTTGATTTCTTTCTTTTTGTATTCTTCAGAGTGAAAAAAAATAAAGTTTTCTTCCCCAGATTCTAAGATTCAAAACAAAACACTAGGCATAGCTTTATGCTTTTCTTTCTATATATTCCTGGATGATCATCTTTCTTTCTTCAGCAATTTTGCTATTTCTGCCTTTCCCTATGCACTTTTCTCTTTAACCTAAATCTAATCTTTTTCTTCACTGTATAACTCCCCATTTCTTTCTGTCAGCTTGCAGAAGCAAATTTAAATGAACACCATAGCTTTTGCTTAGGGATCTTTGTAAAGTAAGAACAGAATGAGGACTCAAGGACTTCCTTTGCTGAGTCTTCTATCGGAAGCCCTTCTCCCCCTGGGGGGTGGCTTTATTGGCTGCCCCAAGTAGACTTCTAACTTGGCAGCTTTTCTGCCAGCATTTCACTCAGAAAAAAGCATATGAAATAATCTAAAGCCATATGAAAAATATCTATAAGAAATAAGAGAAAAAACTGCTCCTCCTAAATCATTGGAAAAAGAAAAGGCAGTTACTTCATATTATGCATTAAAAACCCATGACCAGAATTTGACCTTCCAAGACAGATACTGCTGCCCCTTAAACTGAAATGACCGAATATCAGAAAAGCTTCAAACACTGAATTAGCATCATTGCTTTCATTATAAATGTAATCATATAAAGTTTAAGCATTTAGAGGTTTTCTTTGGTCAGGGCTGGAGTTGTCGAAGGGCACACAAGAGCTTTTAAATACAGTTGTTACATGAAAAGATGTTCAATGTTGCTAATTATTAGAGAAATGCAAATCAAAACTACCATGAGGAATCACCTGACACCAGTCAGAATGTCCATCGTCAAAAAGGCTACAAATAATAAATGCTGGAGAAAGTATGTAATCCAGGGACGCTTTTACACTGCTGGTGGGAATGTAAAATGGTGCAGCCATTATAGACAACAACACGGAGTTTCATCTAAAACACTAAAAACAGAGCTACCATACGACTCAGCAATCCCACTCCTGGGCATACACTAGAGAAAACCATACTGTGAAAAGGTGAATGTATCCCAACATTCACAGCAGCACTGTTTACAGCAGCCAAGACATGGAAGTAACCTAAGTGTCCATCAGTAGAGGAATAGATAAAGAGGATGCGGCACATGTATACAATGGGATACTGCTCAGCCATAAACAGAAGAAACAATGCCATCTGCAGCAACACAGATGGACCCAGAGACTATCACACTAAGTGAAGTGTTAGACACAGAAAACAAATGTCAAATGGTGAGATCAACCCTGGGATTTCTTTGGAAGGAATGATGCTAAAACTGAAGCTCCAGTACTTTGGCCACCTTATGCAAAGAGTTGACTCATTGGAAAAGACCCTGATGCTGGGAGGGATTGGGGGCAGGAGGAGAAGGGGACAACAGAGGATGAGATGGCTGGATGGCATCACGGACTCAATGGACGTGAATCTGAGTGAACTCCGGGAGTTGGTGATGGACAGGGAGGCCTGACGTACCGCGATTCATGGGGTCGCAAAGAGTCGGACACGACTGAGCGACTGAACTGAACTGAACTGATCATTTATACGTGAACTCCTTAAAATAACGATATAAATGAATTTATTTACAAAAGAAAATAGACTCACAGATACAGAAAACAAACTTATGGTTACCAAAGGGGAGAGAGTAGGGGGTGAGATACATAAGGAGTTTGGAAATAAAATATATAAAATAGATAACCAGCAAAGACCTAATGTATAGCACAGGGAATTACATTCAGTATCTTCTAATAACCTATAATGGAACAGAATATAAAAAAGAATATATGTATATATGTGAATATGAGTCACTTTGTTACACATGTGAAACAACAATCACAACATTTAATCAACCATGTCTCAATAATTATTTAATACACTTGTTTGTTTTCTTAAACTGTTTGGTGGCTTTTGTTATTTATACCTTACACAAAAGGTATTCTGTTTTTTATACTTTATATATATATATAATTATCTTGTCTATGTTTAGTATATGGGGCTTCTATGGCACCCCACTCCAGTACTCTTGCCTGGAGAATCCCATGGATGGAGGAGCCTGGTGAGCTGCAGTCCATGGGGTCTCGAAGAGTTGGACATGACTGAGCGACTTCATGTTCATCCACTGGAGAAGGAAATGGCAACCCACTCCAGTGTTCTTGCCTGGAGAATCCCAGGACGGGGGAGCCTGGTGGGCTGCTGTCTATGGGGTCGCGCAGAGTCGGACACGACTGAAGCGACTTAACAGCAGCAGCAGCAGGATGGATCAGCAGTAAACAATCCACCTGCCAATGCAAGCGATGTGGGTTTGATCCCTGGATTGAGAAGATTCCCTGGAGAAGGAAATGGCAACCCACTCCACTATTCTTGCCTGAGAAATACAATAGACAGAGGAGCCTGGCAGGCTATCGTCCATGGAGGCATAAGAGTCAGACACGACTTAGTGACTAAACCACCACCACCATGTTCAATATACATTAAAAACAAAATTATCAAAGCCCATTCTTTGAAAATAATTGATATATATATAGTATTATCTCTTTAGAAAACTCTAAAGAACTTTATTCATGACTGAGATACTTCACAGCTTTTTGTAGAGTTGTTAGATAATTAATTTAAGGCACCTAGCACATTGCTTTGCATATAGCAGGTACTCAATGAACCACTCTGATGTCAAAAAAAGATTGATAATCAGGAAACAAAATTCTACTGTAGGAATACATGCAGAATTTCAACAGGTGAATTTGAGGAATCACAAGCATTCAGAGGAGAGCAATGGTAAAGTATGGAATTAGTTAACACTGTACATTAAACATAACTTTTCTAAAGACATGTGGGGAAATGTATGTTATTGATCAGAATGACCAGGAAGGGATGGGGGAGAAATCTATGCTGGTAAGTTGTGAAGGACCAGAAGCCACAGAAGCTGAGAGAGAGAAGGAGAGAGTTCCTTTTAGATGTATTTTCCAAGTGAGGAAGATAAACAGTTGGGGAGAAGACTGACTGAAGCATTTTTTGGCAAGCATTTTATATGTCATCTTAATGAATCTTCTCAAAACTATGCAAAGTAGATGGTATCATCCTGTCCATACAGACGAAGAAATCACTCTTCTGTGAATTTAGAAAAGCTATCCCCAGAGACACAAAGTTATAGCAGGGATTTCAATCCAAATATATTTGACACCAAACCTTACAGGTTTAACCATGCCACCTCAAGTAGAGAAAAGCCAAGAGAATGTAACGGAGGTGGAGGGAAGAGAGGGCAATCATCTACCCCTGAAATGGTGAAACTAACAAACACAGAAATTAAACAAAAATCTCATTTGGGTCCTTTCTTGGGCAGTTATTATGGAGATCAGAAAGCTAAAACCACCTTTTAAAGCAGAGAGGTCAAATTAGTGTTCAGAATATGTGATGCTATGAGTCTATCTGACACACTGGACATGTGAAAATTACCAGGAGTGGTTGCAATATACCTCAAAGGGCTAAGGAATTTCAGGATGAAACACTGGGCCAAAAGGTACCACTTGCCATTTACAAAATTATCCTGAAGTGAGGAGTCTGGAAGGTTTCCAGTGTGATTCTAACATGGAGTATGGGATCCTGAGACCGAGATCAGTAACTTGAACTTTCATGTATGACTGGCAGGCGTTGCACAAGTCTGATGCTTCAGACATATGATGGAGACTCTACTTATATCTCTTGCACATGTACATCTATTTCTATAGCATATTACAGTTGTTTATGTACATATCTTGTCATCCTAACTAGGTTTTAGGCCGTTTAGCAAAGGCTATGTCTTATTCATGTTGTATGCCCTGACAGCCTGGCATACTGACCTGTACATAATGGATACTCAATATTTAATTGAATCAACTCCTTACCATATCAGGAAGCACAACTGCTGAGTGGAAAGGCAACTGTGGTTTCTGTCAGGGGAATACCATTTCACTGATCTAGAATTCTTTAAAAGACTGACATCCGTTTGTGGCCATGGAGAACCATTGGACACACTTCTCCAACTGAATTGCATGGTACTTGAGAAGATGTTTTGTCAAGGGGAGAAAAGTGTTTCAAAACTACAAATGAGAAGGAAGGAAAAGTGTATAATTTCCCTAAATGAAAAGGAGTTAACCACAAATAGTCTGTTTCAGGTGACCTTATTTAATCTTTTTAAGATAAATCATCTGGCTGATGAAATCATAACATGTTTCAGGTTAGAATAAGAAGTCAAGCTGATGGACATAAATGACAAAGAAAATGGCAGAGATGAGTGGAATGAACAGTGACACACACACACTGAAGACAAGTGCCAACTAAGGATTAAATACAGAAATAACATATAGGATGACCAACCTGGAGACTCAGGGCCATTGGCCAACAATTCTGGAAAACAAAGAAGGCCCTAAATTCAGGCATTTTCTAAACATACAGACCAAAACTTTCCAAGTATTATCAAACAGTGTTTGGGAAAGCAGCGGGTATTATTTTCCCTTTGCACTAAATCCAGGTTCTGGGACTGTGCCTAAAGAGAGACAGACATACCGAGTCAAAAAGGATCCAAAGATAGACAGCTCGGCAGGACCCTCAACCTCCGCACTATTGACATTGTAGGTAAACAGTTCTCTGTTGTTAGGATGTGGGTGCTGTCCATGGTACTGCAGAATGTTTGGCACAATCCCTGACCTCTACCCTGAGCTTCCTGGGTGGCTCAGCCAGTTAAGAATCTGCCTGCAGTGCAGGAAACTCAGGTTCAAACTCTGGGTCAGAAAGATACCCTGGAGAAAGGAATGGCAACCCATTTTGCCTGGAGAATTCCATGGGCAAAGGAGCCTGGCAGGCTACAGTCCATGGGGTTGGATATAACTGAGCAACTAACACTTCACTTTTCACTGACCTCTACCCACTGGATGGCAGCAGCACATTCCCAGTTGTGACCACCAAAAGTATCTCTAGACATTGACAATGTTCCCTGGGCAGCCAACCTTAATATAAGAACCACTGCTCTAAAGTGATCCTGGGAGTCCCCAGCTAGAGGAGAAATCTGGTAAGTATATGACAGAAATAAATATTTGATGAGAGAATGCAAATACGCACATGTTTGCTAAACTCCAGGACCCCAGGTGTAGCTGAAGGAAGGCACTTATAAGTAAATTTTAAATCACAGAAGTATTACTATATAGGGTGCAAACTTGTAAATTTAATTTTACCTCAGGAAATGGACCACATCTGACAAAAATAGGTGGAGAAATCTTTGGCAAAGTCAGGTATACCAAAAGTTTTATTTTTAATCTTAATCTTTTAGAGGCCAATGCTGTTCCTTCACAAATAATTTCTTGATTCAAAGACAGACAGAATACCAGCGTAGCTAATATAACTGTTACTCAGATATTAGCTGATTTCTTCAGTTTTGATATTGATGTGTTCTGTTCATTCTTGGTTTCACCAAATGCATTTGATGAAACTACAGAAGTTATTTCTCATGTAAGGCTCGCCAAGCTTGGGCATACGTATGCAGATGAAAAAGAGACAGTGATTGGGTCCATGCTTCTCATAGCATCATTGACAAGTGCTGTCAGACTGGAAAGATGGGTTCTTGACCAACAGATGCAAACTCTTCATAAATGTCAGGACTTATAGTCATGGCTACCCACTCCAGTGTTCTTGCCTGGAGAATCCCAGGGATGGGGGAGCCTGATGGGCTTCCATCTACGGGGTCACACAGAGTCGGACACGAATGAAGTGACTTAGCAGCAGCAGCATAGTCATGGCTTCACATGTTGCCATTTCATGAAGAGTCACTCCATTTCCAAAGACTACACTTCAATCTGGTGTCCTTGCCATTATTGCTTTTTGACCTTGTTTAGCTGTGCTGAACTATTGCATTTCATTGAGATCCTTAACAGTAGAGCTTACCCAGCAGTGAAGAATGTAGGGTTTGTATTCAAAATCTGGTTTTTACCATTTATGGTTTGTGTGATCTTAACCACAACACTTAACATTCTGAGACTCATTTTTTTTTAATGTGCAAAATGCAAGTATAATGACCATTCCCTCAGCACTGGTGTGATGATTAAAAAAGGTGCAAGGTTAGAAAGCCACAGCTGGAATCATCATAGGTAGTGGAAGGATGGTTTGCTGGGCAGTAGGATCTGGAAGGCAGACTGTTGAAGGATGAGACAATGTCATAATTCCATGCTTTTTTCTCTTTTTTCAAAAATGACCTCCTTGTGAACCTGTGTAACTGTTTTAGAACACTTTCTATTTTCCCGGTAGCTAATATATAAACATTACATACTCTTGGCATCTATTTTGACAAGGGGCAAAAGCACAACCACCAAGATAGCTTGTAAAATCCCTATCGATTAAGGTTTAAGAAAGCAGATCTAGAGTCAGCCTGCCTGGGTCCACATGCCAGCACTACCACTTCTTAGCTGCATGGCCCTCTGTGCCATGGAGTTTTTCAATCTGTAAAATCAGATAATAAAGTTACCTGCCTCACAGGGTTGTTATAAGGTATTAACTGAATTAATAACTATAAGGTACTTAAAAGAGTTCCTGGCAAGTGGTAAGTACTCAGTAAGCATTGGCACCACCATCATCTTTATTTGTTCTCAGGATCACACTTTGTCAGGAGACAGATACTGATGGGCAGGGGACCCCGATCCCCATCCTAAAGTGTAAAGACTGGAGTTAAGCTCCTCTATTACATTTCTTCACGTAATATTTCTCCCTATCTACACATTATGCAAGGTAGGAGTTTTGCTAAGAGAGAGTTGAAATTAAAGTAAGATCAAATGGTGTTGTGTTAGAGCAAGGGATTTTTCTTGACCTACGTACATTGCTATAAAATTTAACACCCTAGCCTTCAGGTAGACCTGAACACTCATCAGCTGTTTCTAGTTTTGCTTTTTGGCACCATTAGAATGATGCAATCTTCTGAGCTGTGGGCAGCAAGACTTCTATTCGTCTTCTTCTAATGTATTCCATTTCATACATAACTATCATGATTTCAAGCTGACCAGCACCTTCCAAACATTCTCATTATGTTTGGGAAATCTGCAGCCTAATGGATTTATTTTATCATTTTATCAGAATCCAGTAAAGTCAAGTTCCCAGAGCTTCCTTGCAGCTAGGAAACAGGTGCTTGGACAAGGTTTTGCCAGCCAGTCTGTGCTCCTGACTCTGGTTTGGAAACAAGCAACTTGAGGGGATGAGCTCTGGGAGGAGGCCATTGTGCTAGCTTTGATGACAACAGAGGCATCCACAATCAGCAGTAGCCAGCCCGGGGTTTCCCCTGGTTCTCAGGGGGGCAGCAGAAGCAGCTGCAGTTTACTCATCAGGCATGGTTTTAGTATAGTTCCTGTAAGTTCAAAGTCAGCTCTTCTTATGGTTAGGCTCCAGCCTCCATCACAATTCTCTGAGTTACTTAATATCCTTATCATAAAATCCTTTTCTGGTTAAACAGCCCAAGTTGGTTTGTATTGTTTCTCCCTAAAAATCTTGACTGAAGAGCTACATCTACTATGAAAGGGAACACAGGCACCAACCTACATCAGGAATATATATAAAACACCTGGTGTTTTTAAATGGTGGTTGATATAATTATATCTATCATAAATATGCAATTTTTTCCTCCAATGTTTTCAAAAAGTACTGCTTCTACAGAGAGAAAAAAGCCTTTGCCTTGGCCTTTGCAGTTAATAATGCTTTGTCATTACACTATTGAGTTTATCTTGTCACTGATTTTTTTTTTTTAGTAGACCCCTTCTTCCTTGATCATCTCTGCGGTCTGGGCTGATATGACTCAAAGACTAAGACCACTGTTTGGAGCACCTAGAGATGTCTTGGCTTCCTCACAAGGTGGTTGTCTCAGGGTAATCAGACTTGTTAGTTTTCAGCTCAAGTATCCAATAAATGAGGGGGAAGCTGTACTAATTTTTATGACCCATCTTGGAAACCACATAGTGTTAATTCTGGCATACCCTACTAGCCAAAGCACTCACAAGTCTGCCCAGATTAAAAGGAGGGAAATCCAATTCACCTCCAGATAAGGAAGTGGCAATGAAAGGTGCTATTGCATCAAAGAGAATGTGACACGGAGATGCTGGCAAAATGGACTTAAAACCCAAATGTCAATTCCAAAGATGTCTAGGAGTCAGAGTCAGACATTTAGACTGCTGGAGTACTTTAAGGCTTGATTGTATCATAATATTCTGTATCTGGTATAGGTCTCATAAGCTGACTTTCTCAATTTTACTTTCTATCTTTCATCCATCAGTACATAATTTGACTATGGAATAACCATCTGACGAAATCTGGTGACTACTTACCTCCTGAACATTAAAATCTCTCCCTAATAGTCCAAATTAATATACGGTTTGTGCTTCTTCCAGCTTATCATAAGTCCCTGGTGCTATGATTCCTCTGCAAAATAAAGATCTCTTTAAAAATCTTGTTTTTGCTTTCAGAGCAATGTCATGAATATAAAATCCTTTCGATGGTAAAAGGATTTTTATGGTGCTCATCTATTTCCTCTAGTTTTATAAATGGAAGATGGTGTTGATAATGGCATGATAATTTATATCATACACTCTGCACAGATCATTGCAGCTGGGTTTTCCATTGAAATATTCAATTACATTTCTCTACATTCGAACACCACTGTCAAAAGATGCAATGAAATCTTTCCTGACTCTCTTCTAGGCAGAAACAGATTCTATAAGGAAAAGTCACTTGAGATTCTTGAAGGACATTTCTTCTCATCAGTATGTGATCCAGGGGAGATATATGCTATTTCAAGATACATGCTCATCAGTTATTCTCCTAGCAAATTTTAAAGTTTTCATCATCTGATGGCAAAGGTAAAAACTGAGAGCAATTACTCTTAAGGTATCAAGCCAGAAGAAAATATACCCAGTGTCTTTTTTAATGGAATGTACAATTGTTCCTCAAGGCCAGGGCTTGGGTCTTATCCACAAACACCCAGTTCATTTACATAGTGTTTTTTTACCTAATGTCTGTTGACAAGAATTTTATGATTATACATGGCTTCCATGGATATACAGTTCATGCACCACAATGCGGACTCTTTTATATTTGTCTAGGAATTTAAATTTTTAAATTTAAGATGACTGACTTTCCATGAACTGGTCATTATATTTACATTCTAAGAATATTTATACTTCTTGCATGCATACTTTGTCTGTATGCTAACATCAAAGTCAAAATTGATACTAAGACACAGAATTGGTACTAAGACACATGAGGTCAGGACCATGTGTACCTTATATATTCCCTGCACTGACCTCAGCAGTGCCTCACACAGGGCAGTATTCAACAAAACATTTGTAAAATGATGCAATGGTTGATTGAATGAATGAAAGAACAAGGCATCCTTGGGGTCTGAGATCACCTTGTATTATTCATTCATCATCTCATGAACTCATCTCATTCTCAAAATAAAGTTAGTAACATCCACATAGTTAGAAAATGGAGCCTTAGCTTCTTAAGAATTTAACTGGCTCATATCCTGGATTGTCATTACTAGGAAGGACTGAATTTTCACAAGTTAAGTATGTAAATTGAGCTCAATTTCTAGGAATGATTCTGGATTGGACCGGACAATGGGAAGCGTGCAGGTATGTGCTCCTGTTAAGTGAACAGGAAGTGGTAGGGATGTAGTTAGCTGGCTGCAAAATCCCATTTCCATGTACACTCCTCTGTGAGTGCCAGGATTCACCCACTCCACAGGCTGCTTTACAAACATTACACATTCACAGTAAAAATAAAAGCCTGGCATCAGTGCTACTTAGTCAGTAATCAAATTCCACACACATTCAGAATTTTGCTAGTATGTACATTTTAATAATGAAGTTGTCTTAAGGGCTGTTGAGGGGGAGTGGAAAACTTCATTGCTTTACCAAAGTCTGCCAATTATCCCTTAACTTTGCGGCTTAATAGGGTCAATCATCCATCATATTGTGGTGTTTTAACCGGTTACGAATTAAACAGGAAAAGTAACAAGAAAAGAAAACTTACCTTTCCTAGACTACCTTAATCCTGCCAAGCATAAAAATGAACTTAACTGAGAAAACTGCTGAGAGATTAATATATAAAATTTGTGTGCTACTAAAGAAACCATTATAGCAGCTAAGTTCTGGGAATACAGCCTCTGCAAAAGTGAAGGGAGACAATGGTGAGATAAAATTTAGATATTTATTTTCTACCAATGTAAATGGGATTTTATTACTACAATTTCATTTAAAGTCACATATGCAAATCTCTAGTGTGTCAGTGAAGGAAAGATTTCAAGGGCTAATTTAAATTATAGTATTAGCTAAAAGGAAAAGGAGAGAATTTAAAGAAATCTATAAGAGTGATAATAAGGATTAAATTGAAATAAAAACTAGGCTAGGCTATCTTGCTGCTTAAAGGCAAAAATGTTTAGCTACATTAGGAAAAGAGTGAAGAATAAGGAATTTTTATCTCAAGTATAATTCTTTTTCATTTTCATTGTCATCACCATCATCATGGCCATCCTTTGCCAAATGTTTATTTGACAGCAAGCACTTTATACACACTTTCTGTGAATCCTCAGAACAACGCTATGCTGCTGCTGCTAAGTCGCTTCAGTCTTGTCTGACTGTGCTACCCCATGGACAGCAGCCCACCAGGCTCCCCGCCCCTGGGATTCTCCAGGCAAGAACACTGGAGTGGGTTTCCATTGCCTTCTCCAATGCATGAAAGTGAAAAGTGAAAGTGAAGTCACTCAGTCAAGTCAGACTCTTAGCGACCTCATGGACTACAGCCTACCAGGCTCCTCCGTCCATGGGATTTCCCAGGCAAGAGTACTGGAGTGGGTTGCCATTGCCTTCTCCTGAAAAATGCTATAGTCAGGTTCTATTATTACCTACAGTTTACTATCAAAGAAACCAAGGCTCAAACAATTTAATTAGCACAGATTACTTGCCTAAACATTATAAGTGGTAGGTTAAAATTCTAGGCAGTCTGATTTCACATTTTCTCATATTTAAGATGTTTAGATATTTCTGACAATAGCTTTGATGCACACAGTAGCTACAGACACAGCAAAGCTGTCAAGCAGCTCATGAACCTCATAAAACTTTATAAGATATGTGACTAGTCTCAGGTCACTGAAACTTTCTGGTTTTCAAAGTCCTGTAGAAGGTGGTAGAACTAGACTAGAGATTGCATCTGGGTGGCATGAGCTGCTAGGGAGGGACTGCACATTTACAGTGGGGTGGGGTCACAATGACTGTGGACCACTCTTACGGGCCTGTCGGGGGGCAGGCAGGGTCAGTCACAAGTTGTAAAGAGTGGAATAATTCCACTAGAGGAAAACTGTTCTGTGTTTTCATGATTTTCCCAATGTTCCACCAGATCTTCGATAAATTCTTTGTATAACAATCTGAGCCTACACGGTAATTCCTTCTCCACATGCAAACACAAGGTATTTTTTTTGTTTTGTGCTATTTTAATATACACTGATTTCTCTAGGAATGCAATGACAGTCTGTGTGGGTGACTGTGTATGGATGAGTGAAGGTGCTTCTCTTTGAACATCTTTAAAATTATAGTTCACCATCTGGGAAAATCATACACTATGGTATTTGAGTTGCCAATTCAACACACCTATATCCAAAGGCATTTCTGTCTGTTGCACTCATGATACACTCTATGTACAGGTGCAAGCATCCAACTACTTCATATGTTTCTAGAAGAGTCATGCTTAAGGAATTATATATTAACACTGATACACATATATGTACTTATAGAATTTTTATTATAAACGTACTTTTATATATAAATTTAAATTATATATAAATTTTATACATATATAATTTCTATACATATATAAATATTTTATTAGATCTATTTTTTATTTTCCTTGATATTTCAATCAGGCTGTTATATTGATTTTTAAAAATTTTTGTGTTGATTATATTGTTGATGATGTTTATTAAGCCTAAGCCAGTAAGGCACTGTTACTAAATATTTGTCAAAAAAGGGTGCACTTGTTCTGAGTAGATGAAGAAATTCAGGACTAGGGATTTCTAAGGTCTCACTCAGCTTTAAGATTCTATTCTATCCTATTAAATAAAGCTATAGCCAGTGATTTTCTCTACAAAAGTGGCTATAGCCAAAATCAAAAGTAAATTACACACTCCCTCGTATTTTGCATTACTGTTCACAGAATACAGACTTATGTTTCTGGAAGTTCTCTAATTTGCACATTTTTTTAAAATTAATTTTTATTTTTTAGTTTGTTTTGCTTTACAATACTGTATTCGTTTTGCTATACATTGACATGAATCAGCCACAAGTGTACATGAACTCCCAATCCCGACCTACACCCCCCCCCCTCCCGCCCCACACCTTCTCTCTGGATTATCCCCGTGCATCAGTCCCAAGCATCTTTCCTAGTCTGTGAAGCAGAAAATGACATTCCACATACACCCCCACAGATTCATTCTTCCCTTTGAACCCACACATAAAACATATCTGACAGAAAGTCAGCTGGATTAGAAAATGAAGTGAGACTGTGCTTACAAATTAATTTTAAATGAAAAAAAATATAGTAAATTAAGTAAAAGGATAACAACAGGAACAATGGCTGACAAATGAGAGAAATGATGTGGAATTAAAGTAATTTGATTACTCTGTACTGTGGGCCAACATTATGAAAATATTCCGAGAATTACAGCAAAGTATCACCATCTTAACTAAAGAGGAGCTTAAAGTTTCCCAAGTGCTTTGCCATCTAGAATGTCACTTTGTCAAATAGTTATCAAATGAGAGCTCAGAACTTTTTTCGAGGGGTATGATAGCCTTTCTAATGCCTCTCCTCTCACTCAGGTTCACTGGCTAAACAAGAGGAATGGAGTCCCCACTGAGCAGATGGGCAGAGCACCGTACCGAGCGCCGTGGAGCGTGATGGGAATGCAAGGTTCCTGCCCTGCACATTCCTGCAGGACACACACAGCTAAATAAATCTGAAACAGGAAGACCATGAAGCACGCTGTTAGGGAGGAACAAAGCACTGACCTGGCCTGGGAGAAGGAGAGATTCATTTCAACTGGGGAAATCTGAAAATGCTCCTTGGAGGATTTGAACTGAGCTTGAAGGGAAGAGAAGCTCTGTCAAGCAGAAGTGAGTAGGAGAAAGAGGTAGCCTAGACACAGGAAATAGCTTGAACCAAGGTCTGGGACAGGAGAGGATGTAGAGCAAATTGGACTAATGGTGTTAGGGTGGGAAGTGACCCTGGAGAGGGTGGGAATAAGATAAGTTTGAAATCCAAGTTGAAGAGTTGGGTCTGTATTCTATATATTCAACATTCATTAAACAAACATTATAGAGCACCAACTATGTATCAGACTCTGTTTTAGGCAGTAGGGAAACCCCAGAAAACAGGAAGAAAAAAATTCCTGACCTCACAGGGCTTACATAATTAGAGAAAATATAAATTAATTGGAGAGATAAATAAGAACAAATACATAGTATGTCACGGGGTACAAAGTCTTGTGGATTGGTACAGCCATTATGGAGAACCATATGGAGGTTCCTTAAAAAACTAAAAATAGAGCTATCATATGATCCAGCAATCCTACTGGGTATATAACTGGAGAAAACCCAAATTTGAAAGGATAAGTACGTGCCAGTGTTTATTGCAGTGCTATTTACAACACCAGGGACATGGAAGCAACCCTGAAGGTCCGATGACAGAAGAAGATGTGATACATATATACAATGGCACATTACGCAGTCATAAAAGAGGAATGAAAGAATGCCACTCACAGTGACATAAATGGGCTCAGGGAGTGGCATACTGAGTGAAGAAACCAGAAAAAGACAAATATCATGATATCACTTATTTATAGAATCTTTTTTAAAAAATGGTACAAATGAACCTATTCACAGAACCAAAACATAGTCACAGAGGCAGAAAACAAACTTATGGTTACCAAGAGGGAAAGAGGGGTGGGGAGGAATAAATTAGATCAGAATTGACAATACACACATTTGTAGTTCAGCTGCTAAGTTGTGTCTGACTCTTTGCCACCGGATGGACTGTAGCCCGTCAGGCTCCTCTGTCCATGGGGTTTCCCAAGCAACAATACTGGAGTGGGTTGTCATTTTCCTTGTCCAGGGGATCTTCCCAACCCAAGGGTCGCACCTGCTTCTCTTGCATTAGCAGGCAGATTCTTAACCACTGAGCCACCAGGAAAGCCCTCTATAAACACTACTACATAAAACAGACAACTGTATGGCACAGGGAATTCTACTCTGTAATAACCTATACTGGAGTAGGAAATGGCAACCCACTCCAGTATTCTTGCCTGGAGAATCCCATGGACAGAGGAGCCTTGCAGAACACAGTCCATGGGGTCACAAAGAGTCAGACATGACTGAGCGACTAAACAAGGACGTATCATATATAGGGAACAAGTCTTTAAAAAGTGGATATATGTGTATGTATAACTCACTCACTTTGCTGTACACCGGAAACTAACACAACACTGTAAATCAACTATATTCCAATAAAAAATTTTAAGAAAAGAATAACAGAAAAGTATTGTGGGAAAAAAATGAAGACGGGAAGAGGAATGGGATGTTGCCATTCTCGAATGTTCTGGGAAGGCTTCACTGAGAAGGTGGCATTTGAACAACAGCTTGTAGGAGATGAGAATATATGTAATAGGGATTTAAGAATAGATTGTGACTACTATACACCAATCAAAATGGTGAAAACCCAGAACACCGACAACACGAGGGTGTGGCGTGATAGGACGCTGCATGCATGCGCGCATGCTCAGTGGTGTCCGACTCTGTGATTCCATGGACTAGAGTCCGCCAAGCTCCCTGTTCATGGAATTTTCCAGACAAGAATACTGGAGTAGGTTGCCACTTCCTTCTCCAGGGAATCTTTCCAACCCAGGGATAGAATCCATGTCTCCTGTGACTCCTGCACTGGCAGGCAGATTCTTTACCACTGAACCACCTGGGAAGCCTTTCACATTGCTGACGGGAATACAAAATAATACAGTCACTTTGGAAAAGAGCTTGGTAGTTTCTTACAAAAACTAAACATATTCTTAAGCATCTAAACCAGCAATGGCACTCCTTGGTATTTACCCAAAGAAAATGTATTAGGTATCCATACAAAAACCTGCACATAGCAATGTTACACATAATTAATTGCCCAAACTTGGAAGTGACCAAGATGTCCTTCAGTAGGTGGTTGGAGAAATAAACCGTGATACATTAGAGAATGGCATATTATTCAGCACTAAAAAGACATGAGCTATTAATCTAGGGAAAGACATGGGAAAACCTCAAATGGATATAATTAATTGAAAGAAGCCAGCTGGAAAAGGCTACATATTGCAGCCTCTGATTCCAACCATATGACACTTTGGAAAAGCTAAAACAATGGAGACAATAAAAAGATTAGTGGTTTCTTCTAGGGGCAGGGTAAGAGAGATGAGTGGGCAGAGTCCAGACGATTTTCAGGGCAGTGAAAATACTCTGTGTGACACTATAATGGTGAATACATGCCATTATACATTTGTCTACACCTACAGAATGTATGCCAGCACAAGTGAACCCTAAGGTAAACTATGGGCTTTGAGTGATTGTGACGTCCAATGTAGGTTCATCCTTGGTTAAAAAAAAAGGACCAATTTGGTGACTAATGCTAATAATGGGGGAAGCTATGCATACTTGGGAATGGGGATATGTGGGAAATCTTTGTTGTAAATTCAAACTGTCCTGAAAACACAAAGTCTTAGAAAGAAGGGAAGGAAGGACGGGAGGGAGAGAGGAAAGAAAGAGAAAAAGAAAGAAAGGTGAATGATTTACAGAAACCAATTTGTATCTGGGATGATAACTCTAGAAATAATACGACTTACTGGTTTGAGGGAGGCATTGGGAGAGGCAGGTAACTAAAGGCAGAGAGATAAGCTGGGCAATGCACTGGCCCCACGCTGTGTTCATTATTCCCAGCTACACAGTTGATGTGTAAAAATAAATGTACAAATGGTAAACATCAAATTTGGTCAGCAGTTATCTTTGGGATGGAGGAAGAGAGAAGAAAAGGAAAGGAGAGAGGAAAAGTTGAAGTAGGAAAGGGTGCTGAGGTGGCTTTTACAGATTTTGACGATTTCTTGCTCAAGCTGGTAGTGGGTGCACGGGTGTTTGTTACATCAATCTCTGTTTCTACTTGCATATTTGAAATAGTCCACAAAAATAGGAAAAAGATGTAAAAGTAGAAGCTAGAAATAATGAAAACAACTCATATATAATTACCATTTACTATGTCCTCAGCAGTAAGGTCTACACAGGAAATATCTCAATTAATTCACAGCCCAGCCTTATGAAAGGAATGCTACTACTATCTTTCATTTATAGGTGTGCTGTGCTAAGTTGCTTCAGTCATGTCCAACTCTTTATGACCCTATAGACCGTAGACCGCCAGACTCCTTTGTCCATGGGATTCTCCAGGCAAGAACACTGGCGAGGGTTGCCATGCCCTCCTCCAGGGGTTCTTGCCGACCCGGAGATTGAACCCAGGTCTCTTACTGCTCCTGCACTGGCAGGGGGGTTCTCCACTACTAGCGCCACCTGGGAAGCCCCTTCATTTATAGGTAAATGAGGCACAGAGACTAGGAAATCTGGACACACAATTAGCAAGCTAAGCCACATGGGCTCCGAAACAAGGTTGTGGAAAGACAATACGTGAAACCACTGAACCAAACCGCCTGCCCGAAAATAAATAAAAGCTTGAGCTAAAGAAAACAACAGGAAGGAGGGCTGACAAAGACAGCAATAAAGTTGAGTCACTCTCAAGACACAATGGATTGAATGGCAACTTGTTACAACATTCACTCATTAATTTCTTCTTTCATTGTTCAACTTTCAGTGCGCATTTCTTGATGCTTATGTATCAGGTACTACTCTAGATGCGGCAATATAAGACAAGATAAGATCGTTTACAGGCTATTGGAATACGGTGCGATCAGTGCTGTGATAAAGATGCACAGAGGTTTGGGAACCGATGGGAGGAGTATCTAAAACCCAGATCTCAGAGCTGCATTCAGATGAGGAGGTGAAACTGATACAGCAAAGGCTGAGATGTCTGCTCACAGTAGGTGGAGGTGCATCCCCCAAGAAGTGCAGATGGTTCACTCTGCAGGGGAGACAAAAGGGAGTGTATTTGCAAAAGATGCAGCTGGAGCAGTGAACAGGGGCCAAGGGATGGTCAGCCACACCAAATTAGGGAGGAGTGAAGGATGGGGGCAATTAACAGCAAATGAGGGTGCAAGGGAGGGAGCAGATGAACCCTGCGAATCTCACATTTTCTAGAGTTGGGCTTGATGAGATCATCTGCTAAGAGGAAGGGAGGTGGGGGGCAGGTAAAAGCTTTGGCATAGAGAAGGTCAGAAACAGCCATGTTAATTAACCTGACAGGAAATTAGCAGGTGATCCGCATTTAATGCACCACGACAAAGCTGAGGGGGCAGTGAAGGTGAAGTGCCTTGACGCCAAGTTCACCGGTCAGGGCTCACACTGATCAACACCGCTGGGAGATCCTGATCCATTCTCAACCGCTTGGGAATGGGAACCAGAGAGGCTGCAGCAATAACCATGGATAAAGACAATCAGGGTGGGGCACGGTGCATTCCTGGACTAATTTTTAAATTATTTATAAGGATTCAATGAGTCATAGCAGTAAGGAACACAGACTCTATTGCTTCCGAGTTTATAATGTAATTGGAATAGAGCAAAAGCAACCAATTTATAGTAGCTGAAGATTAGCGAAACAAATCCCAAAAGAATGTTGCACTGTACCATTCCATAGGCAGACTTTTAATTGACCTGTACCATTCCATAGGTAGACTTTTAAAAATTAAGCAGACTTTTGTTATGCTTCTCAAGGTTCATTTATATGTGTTCCCTACAGATATGGCATCCAAGTAAGTGGTGAGATGAATGAAGAAATCTCTAGATCTGTGGCTCCACATTAGAAGATAGGTTTTCAGGCAGAATTTCTGTTATTCTTATGTTCTTTTCCTTTCCTGAAAATTACACATGTTTGACTGAGTGGGAAAAGGAGGACTAAAGTGAGTTTTCACTTCTTTTCCCTTCACTTATTAATTCCTGCAGGTATTGCTACAAATGGACTCTTTGATGAACAATAAATAGAGTTAAAGAAAAAGGCCCTGTGGATTAAACAAGAGAGAAAGAGAAGAAGCAGCTTCTGGGTATAGTTACCCTCAGTAATCAGGGGGCAGCAGGGTATAAATTCATTTTTTCTGGACACTAACATCAGAGGGGAGTTTTAAGCCTTCGTCTGTGAAGATGTGATCTGGGGTTCACAGGGGAAGTAAAGGGTAAAAGACTTAAGGCACCGCTGAAGAAGCTGAAGCTGCTAATTGGCTCTAATGATCTGAATGCAAATTAATAAATCTCTGTGCTAAAAATTACACGCATCTATAACTGTGACTTTTATAACTTAAGAGCTCTCTTTAACCCATTATTCACACTCTTTCCTTCATGGGACCTGATAGGGATGGAAAATGTTCAGTTTACTGCCTTTCCTCATCACATGCACTGTTGAGCTTTACAGCTTCTGAAGGTCTTGTTAAAAGGATCTAAGGACTGCAGGCACGAAACCCACAGACAATTTCACAAAGGAAGGAGAAACAGTCAGGCACGAAGCTATGGAAGGCTGAGCAGTTTGAAAATTCCCAGCCCAGTTGTCTACTCAAAACCCTGGGACCCAGCCAGAAGAAAACATTGACACTGCAGTGTGTGGCTGGGCTGTTAGAAATAAGATGGTCAGACTGTATTTTCTTCAATAGAAAGTCGTTCTTCAGTAGAGTCATTGCCAGGATGAATGGAGATAATTGATAGGAAGGCCTGAGCATGCCTGGTACACAGCAGGCATTAAATTTTTGTCCTTTCATTCATCCATCCACTGAGTCTGAGAGACAGCATCTAATTCCTAATTCAAGTTCCCATTATTTCACCTCTTCCCCTCTGTAGTCTTCTCTTTCCTGTGCACTTGTTCCTTTTCTTACCCGCCTCGTCCCTTCCTCCTCATCTTACACCCTCCATCACATGCAGAGGCACCATTTCACTCCTCTGGGGTCACATGGGAAGAATAGGTATTGAACCTCATTGTGAGACACCCACCAGAGACCTAAGCCTTGGACCCCATCCCCTGCACCCCCTGTGTAAACAGTCTGCCTTCGCTTCAAGGACCACACCTTTATCAACATAGATATTCAAGCACCTGAGTCAACACAAGACTAATATTAAGTGAGAATGTCAACTATATCAGGAATGCTGGCAGCCAGGGCAGTGCACAAGGGCAAGACATCTCCAAGATTGCCAGAGGACAAGGGGATGCAACTGTACTTGGGATCCGATGAGGATGGTACAGGAGAAAAAGAAGTAAGCGGATCCAGTAGACCTGAACCCAAACCCATTTTAGGCCATTAAATGGGTGATGATTCCTTGAATCACTGCCAAACTTCTCTGTGCCTCTATCTTTGTAAAGTGAAGTCACTGTGAGAATGAAATTAGTCAATACATCTCAAACCTTGAGAACACTGTCAGGAACGTGTGCGTGCTCAGTGGCTTCAGTCGTGTCCGACTCTGCAGACTGTAGCCCGCCAGGCTCCTCTGTCCATGGGATTCTCCAAGCAAGAATACTGGGCTCCTCTGTCCATGGGATTCTCCAAGCAAGAATACTGGGCTCCTCTGTCCATGGAATGTATTAAGTGTCAGATAAAGTATTAACTGACTTCCCTGTGGTTCAGGCGGTAAAGCATCTGCCTACAATGTGGGAGACCCGGGTTCAATCCCTGGGTCAGGAAGATCTCCTGGAAAAGGAAATGGCAACCCACTCCAGTATTTTTGCCTGGAAAACCCCACGGACGGAGGAGGCTGGTAGGCTACAGTCCTGGGGTCACAAAGAGTTGGACATGACTGAGTGGCTTCACTTTAAAGTATTAACTACCATGATCACCACCATCATCATTTTATTTTAAGATAAGTCTGGAATTGTGATCATTAATATTAATTACAATAATAGGATTCTGTTTACATTTTGCTTCTTAGTTTCAGAAGCTCCTTCTTTATGCTCCCATTCTGGCTCCCTAACAGCCCTGTGGAGTGGGAGGGTTATCATCTCTGCTTCACTGACAAGGAATCTGAGCTGCTTTACATAATTGTCCTCCTCTGCCATTCTCTGCGAAGTTCATACCTAAAGAACTTCTGGATTCTGGCTCCAGAAACGAGGAAGACAAACACATAAGCAGAGACTAAAACTGGGAGGAAGGGTCTTTCCCTCTCCCCGACGCATGTTATGGGTACTCTACCCTCTCTGCTTTATTCATTTCTGTTCTCTCCACTCCATCCTCACGGCCACAGCCTCTATCATCTTTCACTGGAATGACTGAAACTATGACTTGATGTTCATCCTGTCCCTCTAGTCCCTGCCCCTCCCAACCTTTCTCCACAGAAAACCCCATCATGTCCCTCTCCTTCAGGGGCTCCCTTATCTGCCCAGACAGACTCCTCCAGTCATGGTCGCAGGGAATCCATGCATTCTCCACGCCCCCCTCAGTTCTCTGTTCACCCTGCTCTGTTTCATTGCTGGCTTTTGTTTCCACACTAGGTTATAAATTCCTCGAGGCCATGGGCCATGTCTTTTCATCTTCATTCTCCCACGACCCATCAAATACCCAACCCATGGTAAATGCTCAGCAAATACCTGTTGAACAAACAAACTGAAACTCAAGTAAACACAAATAAAGGGAAATGGGGGTATAGCCCTGACTGAATTTATGCAGTATAGCATCAGTGGACACATTCATGGAAAACTGCCTCCTTTGAGTAAAAACTGAATCTGATTAAATCCAGGGTTTCCAATCTTGGAGAAAGGACCCCAGAGTCTTCCTTTACTGTCTCAATGATTGAATGCCCCAATCAAAAGGGCTTATAGTCAGGGTAAACTTACATCCTAGTCTGCACACAAAAGTTCTGATTTGTAACTTTCATCCAACTAAAAATAGCAACTGTATCCCATTTCACTCTCAAAAATGTCCCCATACAAATGCTGTATTACAGGATGGGGAAAAGGGCAGACCCAGTTTGGGTTTGGTGGCTCAGATGCTAAAGAATCTACCTGCAATGTGGGAGACCCGGGTTCAATCCTTGGGTCAAGAAGATTCCCTGGAGAAAGGAATGGTATCCCATTCCAGTAGTCTTGCCTGGAGAATTCCATGGACAGAGGAGGCTGGCAAGCTACAGTCCATGGGGTTAACAAAGAGTCAGGCATGACAAAGTGACTAACACTTTCACTTTCACCTTCCAGATCAACTTCAGTCAACTTCTCTAAACTTCTCTAAATTTCCATCTGCAAAATGGGTGTTTATTTTACGGGACTCTGAAGATTAAACATGATGATGCCTGCAAAGAAGTGAGTAACATAATGCCTGGCACCTGATTCAAATATATTAAAGCTGTATTATCACTTGATTAGAGAAGCTGATCACTCCAGTGTGCCTGCATGTACGAGCAGAAAAAAAACGCAGTTACCAAACGTTAGCTCTCCAACACATTCCAACAAATTGAGTCAGGTTAGAGCATGTATGAGTGCCTTTTGTGAAACATTACAATAGTGCTTTTAAGAGCAGAGAAATGGGGAAAGCAGGGCAAAAGTCTTCATGCTTGACCTGCATATTTTGTTAATAATTTAAGTGAGACCACTTAGCACTTTTGCTTACTGCAAAGAGCGGGGACCTGCACTCCCACTGTTGTATTAGAACTCTCATCAGCCTCAAGGGAACAGAGAGCTGTTTGAAAAACTGCATCTCTCTAGCCTCTAATAATTATATAAAGCATATCACTGAAGATCTATAATTGGTAGAGACGGCTAAGACTAGAAAATGAGACTATTACCCTCTGGAATCATCTTATGATAAATGATACATTTATTTTAGAAAATAAGAATCAAAACACATAGGAATAGGAAAGAAAATTAATGCAGTTTAAAGTATTACTATTCAGCAGAGTTGACATCAATTGGAAATGAATAATCATGAAATGTAGAAGTTATAAGAAATGAAAGCTTTAAGAGACAAAAATTGTAAATGGATTATAAAAAGAGAAGTCTCAGGTTTTATGAAGATAAAACTTAGTCTTGCATACAAGGGCTGTACAATGAATATCTGATGTACAATTTCTTGGACTGAAAAGCAAGGCATAAAGAAACTAAATGCAAAATAGAAAATAAAAGAATATTACTTTTTCAGGTAACAGAATAATATTTTGAAATATAACCCTAAATATGCATCATCCCTGGCAATTCTTATTACTTCGAAGTCCTTTATTCAGCTGAACCATTCACTGCTTAAAGAAGAGAGCAGGCCCAGACAATAAGAAGAAGCCATTGCCATCTTAGATTTTAAGTAGCCTTGTTTTAAAACAGGTCATGAAAACACTGATTTTGCCTTTAGTTCCTAAAGGAGGTACTTTCCCTGGACTCCAAAGATGTGCCATAAATATCAAAGCTAGCTTGAAGGACTTGGAATAAAAATCCACAATGAGTCTGGTAGATTTTGCCCACTGAGATCAACACCCCAGGAGAATGGACAAGAACTCTTTAAAAAGACTCAGCATCCAAAAGCAGAGGACACTTGTGGTCCCTGGTCAACTGAAACTCCCGATGGTTCCAGGGCCAAATCAAGAAGGCTACAACAGAGCAGAAATGCCAGATTCAGGCAGAGGGAACTAGCCACTCCCACTTCCCTCCATACCAGTCCCAGTGGGCACCAGCAAGGCATGCAGGAGAGCTGAGAATTCCCATGGGCCCTTGAAAGGCTCATGGAGGGGCAGGGAGGGGATGGGGAAAAGCAGTGGGCCAATGTGCTATCCTATCCGGGTAGCCAATGACAGAGAATTTGCAGCAATAGCTGTCCGTAGGCCAAAGCCAGGATTTCATGACAGTATGGTGGAATCTCACGGAAAACAGCATGAGGAGAAAGCCAAAGTGATGGCAAAGTCAGAGGAGAACGAGCTTCAGGTACTGACTGTGCTAAGATCAGATCAGAGACACATCAGGAGCAGATGCATGGCAGGGGCTGATGTCCAAAGATCAGGCAGGATGAGCCATCTCAGAGGAGGCAGGGAGAATGGGGGACAGCTGGGGAGCCAGCTGCTGCCCCTCCACCAAGGTCTGCAGGCTGCAGAGTCCACACTGCACTCTGATACCCAGATGCCTGATAGAATAGGAGAAGAAATCGGAAAGACTAAGATTTTCCATGAAAAAAGAATGCACTCACCTAAAAATGACATTCTTACCTTGAATGGGCAAAATTACGAGGAAATGGAGACCACTGCTACAGTTAGAGGAAACTGAAGTCATGGTATATGACTCTTGACATAAAATCCCCTGTTGATATAAAATCTTGATATAAAGTCCAACTAATGGAAAATTAAATTGATGGCATCTTTGTGTTCAAAGTAAATGATGAAAAGATCCAACAAAGAGCAAAAGTTAGTTCCTCCTGCCACCCTAGAAAAACTCTCCATTTTAAAGTAAGGAATGGTAGGAAAAATTGTAGAAAAAGCACTGTGGGGTAGGGGGTGAGGAGCAGTGTAGTTAAAATGTACTGAAGACCTTCTACAACCTGGTATCATAATATACTCTGTACTCGATCCTCACAATGACACGGGTAACAGCATCCCTGTTTTATGGAAAAAATCCAAGGTTCACAGAAGTCAGTGAATGTGTACAAGGTCACACAGCTGATAAGGGGCAAAACTGGGATTCAAACCCAGCTGTTCCTAACTCCCTGAAGTCCAGACTTTCTTTTCCTTGAAAGCAGAATCAAACTTAATGATGTAAGCACCTGAAATCTAGAAGGGGAAAAGGCTGAGGAATAGAATTCCAGTGTGTGTTTCACAATATGTGCTGTGTACATGCCTACCACTAATTTAGATCGCCTAATACCTAAAAACGGAACTTCCTGAATTATAATGAAGCGATATTGGAAATGCAGTTACATTTTTTGCAGGGGTTACAGTTTGTCTGCTGCCTCCTCTAATCAGAGAACCTAAATGCACCACAAGGTATTGTTAATACTTTAGCATGAATTCTTTCAAACTCAAATGAAAATACTCACTCAGTAGGTAAATCAGCCAAGAATTAACTCCATAACTAGGTAAAGCCTTAATACAGTATAGTTTTTAAAGAAAGGATTATCTTTAAGTCATATGTAACAGAGGCTTTCAAGCTAAAAATGGACGTAACAAATAGAACAAAATGACTCATTTTAAAAATGAAAAACTGCATTTGGAGGGATAAATTAACAACGATCTATATATTCAGGTGGCTTCTACTCTTCAATTTCTGTTTCCTCCCCAAGCCTATTTACAATCTACCCCACCCCCACTCCATATTGTCTCCCTCTTCAGTCAAAAATATTTTTCTTGAAAGTAAATCTAAGAGATTTCCCAATTAAAATTACTTTCATGTCCCAAAGTTTAAGCTCTCCATATGATCTTAAAAGGTTAGACTCCTGAGCTTGGCTCCTATCTTGAGCACTCATTCATCCTACCCTCCATCTACTTCGGAAAGGTGGGACCATTTTTGGTTGGTGGAAACATAAGCACAAATAAAAAGACAATAATAGCAACAATAATGACGAGGTAATAGTAACAAGAAAAACCAGTATCTGTATCCCATCATATAGCCAAAAGTGCTCTCCAACAGACATCTCATTTGATTGTGCCAACCATACTGTGAAAGCTGCTTTTGTTAATTATTGCTCTTACCACTCCACTTCCTCTATTGGATAGAACAACAGGAGGTTTCAACAGGTTCAAAGAGTTTCTTTGGAAGATCACACCCCTAAGTGAGAGCTGGAATGAGAAGTTTCTGTCTCCCTGGGTTCTTTCTCCCCAGTGCTCAGGATCTCCAAGCATCACTCCTTAGATGTTAAATGAATTTCACATCTTGAAAGTTGGGGAATTGAGAAGCAAAGCAATTAAAATTGTGATGTATGACCACTTGATCTTACCCTTTGTTTCTCAGGCTTTGTTAACCATGTAGGCCTAGGAGATTCAACTGCTTTGAAGACTTTGCCTTCTGGCTTTGCCTTAGGAGCAAAACATACTTTAATAAAGGTTGGCATTTCAAGTGCTAGCAGTACTTAGACATAATAAGGACTACTAAGGCACAGAAATTTTTGAGAAGGCTTAGAATTCAAATTATAATTACTAATGACAATATTTAAGTAATTATAAATCTAAAGTTGCTCATTCTAACTCAGTGTTCTCAAGGGTAAAATGAGACAGTATCTGTCTCCTGGATTGCTGTGAGGACTGAATGAAATCCTGACCTAAAACACTCAGAATATTATCTGGAATACCAGGAGCCCATTAATATTAGCTAGTGGCATTATTATTTCTAAAGGAATAATAATAAACTATGGATATCTTCATCCAGGTCTTTGTCTTTTCTAGAGGTCAAGGAGATTTACTTCTAATATTTAGCTGCCTTTTACCTAGTTAGAAAATTCTATATACGTTGTTACAGACTGAATGTCTATATCCTTCCCCAAATCCATATGTTGAAATCCTAATTCTAAAGGTTAAGGTATTAGAAGGTGGGCCTGTGGAAGGTGATTAGGTGATGAGGATGAAACCCTCATAAATGGTTCTAGTGCTTTTATAAAAGAGAGTCCAGACAGCTCCCTTGCCCCTTTCATGACAGAGAGAAGACAGCCACCTATGAAAAATGGTCGTCATGAGACACCAAATCTGCTGGCATCTTGGTCTTGGACTTCCCAGCCTCCAGAGCTGCAAGAGGAATGTGTATTCTATATAAGCCATTCAGACTATGGTTTTTTGTTACAGCAACCCAAATGGACTAAGACGTATGTTCTGAAAGTGTGTTTGGACTATCATGTTTTACATATTGTTATTCTAAGACAAAAATCTCTTAAGGAATTGACTAGTAAGATACGATTAAGAAGATTTTAAAAGTTTCTTTATAAAATTTTTATAAATGAATTTTATAAAAATTTATAAACTTTTGAAAATGAGTCTCAAAGTTCATTTTACTAAAAGCAACAGAGCAGTGCATCCCATGTTAAAGTACCTCTCTTTAACCGAAGATTTTTTTTTTACCAATCAAGAGTATGTGAAGTTATTAATATTTATTCCCAGATGGCCCCCTATCAGAAGAAACAAAATGTTACTTTAATTAGAAGGAAATTTAATTTAGATAAGCATAGGCCTACATCAGCAGTTCTCTGTCCTCTGTGTGCATTTGAATCATCTAGATTCTGGAGAGCTTTTAACAAAGTCCTGCTCCTGATGATTCTAATCCAACTTGGTCAGAGGCAGAGCTCAAGAACTGAAACATTTTAAACCTATTCAAGTTACAATTTTAAACCTATTCAAGAACTGAAACATTTTAAACCTATTCAAGAATGTGCAGCCAGAGTTGAGAATCATGGACCAAAATTCAATTTCCAAGGTCCTACTTTGCTAATAGGAACAAAAATTTTGTGAGTCTCTGATGTTTTACTACTGAAAAACAGATTAGCACTCTTCAGACTTCAAAAGACACCTTCAAATAAATGAAGCCACGTTTTGACCTGAAGAATACAATGTCCTACAAAGTTTAAAGGCATCTGAAAAAACAATGTGCTCCTCTATAACCACATGGAGAAGGAAATGGCAACCCACCCCAGTGTTCTTGCCCAGAGAATCCTGTGGACAGAGGAGCCTGGTGGGCTGCCGTTTAGGGGCTGCACAGAGTCAGACATGACTGAAGAGACTTAGCTGCATGCATAACCACAGTGGGATGTTAATGAAGAAGTAATGCTAGAAAACACAGTTGATCTAGAGAAGTGAAAGTCTAAGAAGGTACATGATTTGTCCAAGGGAACAAAGCCAGCGGCAGACTCTGGTATCACACCTTGCTTCCTACCCTGCCACTGTTCCTTGTGTTATGTCTAGCTGTTTGTATGCACAAAGCATTCTTTCTTTCTTTTTTTTTAAGTTTCACAGATTTTTGAAAAACTGTGATCCAATACTGAACTTATCTGCTGTATATGTTCAATTTTAATATGCTTATATGTGCATCTGAAACTATCACAACATTGTTAAATGGCTATACTCTGAATAAAATACAAAGGTAAAAAACATGCTTATAAACTGCGCTAAATGGCCAATGACAGAAGCTAAAATATATCCTTAGCTTCTGATCAGAATAGATATATTTAGTAGGCTTCCAAATTTTAATAAGAGTGAGATAATGCTAATTTTCTTAAGTGTAATTTTATACTACTTGTATAATATTTGAAGCATTAATTTGTGACACCTTGGCTATATTCCTGAGTGGAGAATGTGTCATAATGTATCAGCATGTGTCATAATGTGCTAACCTGTTATATTTCACATCACTGAGTTTGGGACTGCATTTGTAATAATATAACAATACTATTATAGAAATGATCCTATGGACTGTAGCCCACCAGGATCTTCTGTCCATGGGATTTCCTGGGCAAGAATACCAGAGTGGGTTGCCATGCCCTTCTCCAGGGGATCATAGCTACCCAGGGATCAAATCCACGTCTCTTATGTCTCCTGCATTAAAGGCAGAATCTTTACCACTAGCACCACCTGGGAAGACCACAGCAATGATAATAACTGTCATTTATCAAGTGCCTATTATATGCTATGCATGATACTAAGGGTTTTACATATGCAGCCTTTAAATTTATTATGTAAATTTCATAAATGGATAAACCAAGGCTCAGAAAATTTAAAGTGCTCACAAGCATAGCCATTTGGTGGCAAACCAAAGATTCCAATCCAGATCAGTTTATCTCAAATGTAATATTTTATCCACAAATTTATACTGCTGTAATAACTGATTTGAAAACAAAGTTAAATTTTGTTGAATATAAAATTAGACTAAAATTTTTTGATGAAATTGAATTTAAGTATAATTTAGGTGGAGAAAACCCCAACTGTCTGAGAAAAACACTGATGATCAAGATGAAGATGAACACTGATGAATCCTGAATGTAAGACAGTTGAAGAAGCCCTTGTTGGTCCAGTGACAGAAAAATGACACAGGGTTCAGAAGTGACACACCTGTAACGAAATGTCACTCTCTGCTCTGTACCGAGTGAGCACCAGGGAATATAAAATCAGAAAAACAGGCAGAGAGAAAACATTTTTAAATGCAAATAATTCAGATGATTATAACTGGAATACAAATGAGTTTATTATACATGTTAATGGGTTAACCATCTTAAGGACCCCCCAAAAAAATTATCTGACTAAAGATAAATCTTAGCAGGAGGGCAGGGAACGTAACAGGGTAACAGATGTGCCATGTCTAGAAAGAATTGCATCAATGCAGGAACTGAAACTACGGCTGTGGGTCTCGCCTCTTCCAGGATTACCAGCGGTTGTTCAATGACTTTATGATGTGTTTCCTCGAGACTTAAATAACATCACAGAGAACATGCGGATTTCAAGGGAAGAGGGTAAACAAGTAAAGTGTGGCTATATTTTCATGTGGATCTAAAAATTATATAGTTGGTTTTCTAGTAGCAGTTTTATGATCATTATAAGCTGCCTAGAAGTCTGTTTTAATGAAATAAAAGTAGAAGGACCTCAAAGCATGGTAAAGCTTTTATATTTATCCATAAAGGTTGAGTTCTACATTTGGAAGCAGCTGGCAAAAGTTCCAACCATTTTTTTGGGATAATGCCATATTGATTCAAAATTTATACAGGGATTCTCACAACCTTACTAAGAAATAGGCTGCAGTTATGACTCAACGGTCCAGAACCACTCAAGGACTTAATGTAAATGTTACGTATCAAGGCCCTGGCGGGGCTATCAGCCCTGGAAAAGTGTTCCTGTCTGAGCGTTCACAAAGTCACATATGCTTCTAAGAGGATGGGAAGGTGGAGGGCCTGGCAGTGGCCTGGAATCAATGAGGGGAGATTTATCTCCCACCAGAAGGATACACTGGAAGGGTGTGGGGCAATGTGCTGAGGTTAGGATGCTGCCTGAAGGGTTGGCTGCCAAAAACAGAAATGAGGCAGCTGCGTCCTCCACATCCCGGGCCTGGAACTCGGAATGACGTGACTTTGGTACTTCCCCAGAGATCACAGAGCTAGCCATGCTCCTAAGCGAGGGGGAGAACACATACCATTCCCCCACTGCTCAGCGCAAGAGAATCTGCCTGTGATGCAGGAGATGGAGGCTGGACCCCTGGGTGGGGAAGCTCCCCTGGAGAAGGGTGTGGCAGCCCACTCCAGCATTCCTGCCTGGGAAATCCCATGGACAGAGGAGCCTGGTGGGCTACAGTCCATAGGGTCGCAGAGTTGGACATGCCTGAGAAACTCACCAAGAAACAACTGGCTCAGCACGCAGGCAATGCTTTGATACAGAGATTTTCTTTCCTTTTCTCAGATGAGAATGTGTCTTGAGAGAGAGCTAAGAAGTGAGGAGAGCCCTTCGGGAAAGAGGCCAAAGAGGACGCAGCAGCAGTGACACCGGGGCAGCACCCACTGTGAAGCTCAGATGGCAGCTGCGATGGCAGAAAGCAGCATCAGGACAAGCAATGGGCAAGAGACTGGCTCCAGAGGTGACAGGAGAGATGGGGACAGGCTGGTGACAGCCTGGGCGTCTGGCACATCCGAAAGTCACTCTACTGTACAGCCCAGAAGGGACAGCTACAGGCTCCCTTGCCTGGCCCCACCCTGGCCCCAGCCACCATCATCCCTCACCTGGATGGCACCGTAGTCTCCTAGCTCATCCCTTCCCCCTTCAGTGTGGCCTCAATGTAACTGCCAGGGAGATCCTTTTTCAAACTATATTAGGAAATAATTTGAGACTCACAAGAAAGTTTCAAAAATAATACAAAGAGATTCTGTGTCCCCCTTCCCCCAATCTTCCCAGAGTATATTACTAAGCAAGGAACACTGACATGGGTGCAATGTCATTAACTCAACTATAGGCCTTATGAGGCTCTTCAGCACATTTTTTTCATGCATTCACTTTTTTTTTTACTGCTTGGTTCTGTGAAACATTATAACACAAGTAAGTTTGTGCAACCACATTATAATCAGGATACAGAACTTCCCTTCACAATAAGAAAAAAGCCTGTGCTGCTCCTTCAAAATCACACCCTCCCCAATCCTCAGCCTCCCAACCATCGACCCATTCTCCGTCACTATCATTTTGCCATTTAGAACACGTTATATCAATGGAATCATAAGCTATAACACCTTTTGAGTTCAGCTTTTTATCAGTCAGCATAAGGTGGCGCTAGTAGCAAAGAACCCACCTGCCGGTGCAGGTAGATGTAAGAGGCAAGGGTTCGATCCCTGGGTAGGGAGGATTCCCTGGCGGAGGAGATGGCAACCCACTCCAGCATTCTTGCCTGGAGAATCCCATGGACAGAGGAGCCTGGTGGGCTACAGTCCATGGAGTCGTAAAGAGTCAGACATGACTGAAGCGACTTAGCATAACAACCTTAAGCTCCATCCAAGTTGTGTGTATTTAACAGTTCTTTCTTTTTACTCTTGAGTAGTATTTCATTATCTCTATGTAGCAAAGCTTGTTTTCCATTCACTCATTGAGCACTGAGGGACATTTGGGTTGTTTCCAGTTTGCTGCTATGAACATTTTCTGCTGTGAAAATTTAGCTGCTATGCAGCTGTACAGGTTTTTGTGCAAACTCAAGTTCCCATTTCCCTCGGATAAATACCCAGAAGTGTGATCGCAGGGTTAAATGGTAAGTGTATGTCAACCTTTATTGGGAACCTCTAAGCTATTTTCACGATCATTTTAAATCCAACGCCATGCTATATCATTTCTTGTTCAAAACCCTCCAGGGGCTTTTCCGGTTAAAAGCCGAAGTCCATTCAGTCCTCTCAAACACCTTACAGAATCTGGTCCCTATTACCTCTCTCACCTCATTTCTTGTGGCTCGACTGCTCATTCTGCTCAGCCACGTGAGCCTCCTTTCTATTCATCTCATCAGCCGAGCTCCTTCCAACTTGAGCCTTCTGCCTGGACCACTTGCCCCTCAGAAGTCCATGTGCCTTCCTGGCTCATTCTCAAGGCCCGGCCTTTATTTTATCCAGAAAGAACATGTTGTTTCTTTTTTAAAAAAAAATTGAGGTGCAGTTGATTTACAATGTTGTATTAGTTTCTGGTGTATGGCAAAGCAATTTTTTTCCCCCAGATTCTTTTCCATTATAGACTATTACAAGGCACTGAATATAGTTCCCTGTGCTATACACTAGGTCCTTATTGCTGATCTATTTGCAATATTTTGTACCTGCCAATCCCAAACTCTCCTAATTTATCCCTCCCCTGCCCTCTCCTTTCTTTGGTAACCTGAGTTTGTTTCTACGTCTCTGAGGCCTTCTGTTTTGTAAATAAGTTCATTTATACCATTTGTTTAGAGTCCACACAGAAAGTATGTCGACATGTCTTTTTCTGCCTAACTTACTTCACTTAACAGGACCATCTCTTTTCAGAAGGTCTATTCAGAGAGAACACTTGATGGTCTTTCTCCAGTCTTTTCTGTGAGTGTCTACTGAGGCTTATGGAGAAAAGCCCTTAAGAGAGTGTGCACTCCCGCCACTGCCGCCTCTAAGGCCTCCACATCCTCTCACTCTTCCATAGTCAAATCACTGCCGAGCGCTGCACTATGTCTGCTGCAGGTAAGCCAGCATCTGCATCTTGTCTCTTTGGCAGCAAGCTGTTTCCTTAGATGTGGGGTCAGCTGCAACCAACTCTCCAACAAGTTAGAAAAACATGAGCTGGGGGTTTGAAGTGCTTTAAAAAATTTTTTTTCACTGTGAAGACAACATGATGCTCTTTCCAGCTGACCACCAACCCAGGAGAGAGGCCACGTGCTTCGTACCCACGGTGTGCAGAGCAGGCCTCTGGGATCACTGGTCCTGGCCACATTCCCCTGCCTTTGCCTTCCCAGGTCCTCACAGGCCCAGCCCTGCCCTGGTTCCTGGGCTAGTTCTGAAAATGGCAAGAGTTTGATCAGAAGACAGAGACTGCCATCCAGACCCAGACCTGAGAATTAAACTGTGCTCTTAATCTACCTCCACAGGGCCCAAGCAGGAAGCATCCATGGGGCCTCCCAGTGGCTATTTTCAGGCGTTGTGTTGAGATACCTTTTTATTTCCATAATCTTCCTGGACATACAGGCCATTAACCTAGGTTTCCTCTGGGACCTGGAACCCCAATCCCTGTGAGTGCACCCCTCTGCCCCTTCCCTTGGGCTTCTCAGGTGGCGTTAGTGGTAAAGAACCCACCTGCCAATACAGGAGACGTAAGAGACATGGGTTCAGTCCCTGGGTCAGAAAGATCCTCTGGAGGAGGGCATGGCAAACCACTCTAATATTCTTGCCTGGAGAAACTTAAGGACAGAGGAGCCTGGCAGGCTGTAGTCCGTAGGGTCACATAGAGTTGGACATGACTGAAGCAGCTAAGCACAGCACAACCCTTCCCTTGGGGTCTTGCTGTCATCCTCCAGCCAGTGGCTGTGATTCTGCTGGGAAGAAACAGGGTTTCTGATGTGGCTCAGCTGTGCTGATTCTGCCCGCTGAGAGGGCACTGCACCCACAGTGCCCCCCATCTGCCAGACGATCGACCTGTGGACCACAGACTGCTAAGCACACCCATTCCTTTTTTTGAATGACCTTAGATGACTGGAAAAAATCTTTTATTGAGATATACTTGATGTACAAAAATACGTAAGTTTCAGGTGTACAACACAGTGATTTACAATTTTTAAAGGTTATACTTCATTTACAGTTAGGATGAAATACTAGCTATCTTTCCTGTGCTGTACTATATAAACAGTCTGTACCTCAATCTCCTACTACTATCTTGCTCCTTCCTCCTTCCCTCTCTCCACTGGAAACCACTAGTTTATTCTGTTTATCTGTGAGTCTGTTTCAGGTTTGCTGTAGTCACTATCTTATTTTTTTTTTTTTTTTTAGATTCCACATATTTCACTGTATGTGATAACATACAGCATTAATCTTCTCTGACTTGTTTCACTAAGCATGATGCCCACCAGGTCCATCCACATTCAACACACCCATATTCTTCAGATACATCTTTGGGTTACTCGGGTGCTCTGACAGCATGGTCACAGCCTTATTGTGTCTGATTCTCTGCTTCTGCCTGAGCCCTCTATGCCTTAAGCTCACTGCAGGCTCCCCTGAGCACCACTGATAAGCAAAAATGAGACTTGCTTACCACTCACTGCCATATTCAAGGATTTGTCCTCAAAGGTAAAGGGAGCCTAGACCTGCCACTACCTCCCATGGTTCATACCAGTGTGCTACTGGTTTATTGCATATCAATGTTCATTTGTCAGAATGAAAGGAGGTTATACACATCTTGTAGTACCCTGCTGTTCCTAGTGTCTTAATTCTAACGTTAATACATCTTTGTTACTAGTTTAGCCCAAAGATTAAATGTATTGAAATTCAAACTGACTGTAGCTACTTCTGGCATCTAACAGGAAAGCCAAAATTCATATCATTGAGAAAAAAACCATGTGCTATCCTCTGATCTTTTGCAGTTTCAGAACTTATGGAGAAGTGAGGGATGGGACAGATGAGACAGAGGTGAGGAGACATGACCGAGAAGGGAGAGGCAAGGCTGAAATTCCAAAGCCACTGCCAGTTCTGCTGCGCTGGTAAAGGTGGATGGCCATTTTGCTTGCTGAGATAGTAATGAATCCTTAGACAAACAGAGGCAGGCATGGAGCCAAACTGTGGGTTGTGCTACACCGCACTGCATAAAAGGTGAGAGAGACTGATTTTGAAGTGGAGAGAGAACTGGAGTGGCATGTGGGTGGACAAGTGACTGGTGAGAATATTCTCTCTTCCAGGGTGGATGAGGGACATTTAGGAATAGAACAGTCTAAAGTCAATTCTAGGTTACTCAGCCACACAAAAGAATGAAGTAATGCTACTTGCAGCAAAATGGATGAGCCTAGAGATGATCACACTGAGTGAAGTAAGTCAGACAGAGACATATATCATATGGTACCACTTACATACGGAATCTTAGATAAAATAATACAAATAAACTTATTTATGAAACAGAAATAGAGTCACAGATAGAGAAAACAAACGTATGGTTCAGTTCAGTTCATTCACTCAGTTGTGTCCGACTCTTTGAGACCCCATGAATTGCAGCACGCCAGGCCTCCCTGTCCATCACCAACTCCCGGAATTCACTCAGACTCACGTCCATCGAGTCAGTGATGCCATCCAGCCATCTCATCCTCTGTCATCCCCTTCTTCTCCTGCCCCCAATCCCTCCCAGCATCAGAGTTTTTTCCAATGAGTCGACTCTTCCCATGAGGTGACCAAAGTACCAGAGTTTCAGCTTTAGCATCATTCCTTCCAAAAAAATCCCAGGGCTGATCTCCTTCAGAATGGACTGGTTAGATCTCCTTGCAGTCCAAGGGACTCTCAAGAGTCTTCTCCAACACCACAGTTCAAAAGCATCAATTCTTCGGTGCTTAGAACCTTCTTCACAGTCCAACTCTCACATCCATACATGACCACTGAAAAAACCATAGCCTTGACTAGACGGACCTTAGTCAGAAAAATAATGTCTCTGCTTTTGAATATGCTATCTAGGTTGGTCATAACTTTTCTTCCAAGGAGCAAGCGTCTTTGAATTTCATGGCTGCAGTCACCATCTGCAGTGATTTTGGAGCCCAAAAAAATAAAGTCTGACACTGTTTCCACGGTTTCCCTGTCTATTTCCCATGAAGTGATGGGACCAGATGCATGATCTTCGTTTTCTGAATGTTGAGCTTTAAGCTTATTTTTCACTCTCCTCTTTCACTTTCAACAAGAGGCTTTTTAGCTCCTCTTCACTTTCTGCCATAAGGGTGGTGTCATCTGCATGTCTGAGGTTATTGATATTTCTCCCAGCAATCTTGATTCCAGCTTGTGCTTCTTCCAGTCCAGCGTTTCTCATGATGTACTCTGCATAGAAGTTAAATAAGCAGGGTGACAATATAGAGCCTTGACGTACTCCTTTTCCTATTTGGAACCAGTCTGTTGTCCCATGTCCAGTTCTAACTGTTGCTTCCTGACCTGCATACAGATTTCTCAACAGGCAGGTCAGGTGGTCTGGTATTCCCATCTCTCTCAGAATTTTCCACAGTTTATTGTGATCCACATAGTCAAAGGCTTTGGCATAGTATGGTTACCAAAGGGGAAAAGTCATGGGGGGAAGGCATAAATTAGGAGGTTGGGATTAGCATACACACATTATCATATATAAGATAGATAAACAATAAGGACTTACTGTATAGCACAGGGAAATCTACTCAATATTCTGTAATAATCTATATGGGATAAAAATCTGGAAAAGAATAAATATATGTGTATGTATAACTGAATCATTTTGCTGTATACTTGAAATTAGCACAACATTGTACATCAAGTACACTCCAATATAAGACAAAAGTAAATATATAAAAACAAATTTAATTCCAGTTAATTTGCATTGTGATGGTGTAACTGTTTGCTTTCCCCCACTGCCTCAAGCTTTCAGTAGACTGTTAAACCTAAAAATCTCTTCTCTGAGTAACTGGCAGGGAAATCTAGAGGTGAAAAAGTCACATATAGGTCAATATGAAGCAGAGAGAAGAAAAGATCAAAGGCAACCAAGCCTTCCATGGGAACCAAAGCTCAAAGCTAGAATGACTATGAGAATTTATCTAAAAAAACAGAAAGTCTTTCTCGGGTCTGGGTTTCCTCTGGGATGTAGAAGAGAGGATTTAACTCAGTGTTCTTGAATCTAACAAAGAAGCTTAGCTGTCACCTGCAATGTGCTTCTGCATGTGAGGAGACACCTCCCCACTTCTTCTATGGGTGGCTGTGGTGGAAGATCAGGCTTCCCAGGTGGCATAGCGGTAAAGAATTCACCTGCCAATGCAGGAGATCGCTGGGTCAGGAAGATTCCCTAGAGTAGGAAATGGCAACCCACTCCACACTCCAGTATTCTTGCCAGGAAAAATTCATGGACAGAGGAGCGTGGTGGGCCACATACAGTCCATGGGATCACAAAGAGTTGAATACGAGTGAGCACCCACAAGCACGTGGTATAAGATCGGGTCCAGGTGACAGGAAGGAAGACGTAAAGGGGTTAAAATTCTGCCACAAAGAACTGCTTTGGCAGGCTGGAGAGAAAGTCAGGAAGTTGTTTTTAGAATCCAGAGAGTTCCAAGTTAACCAGCTGTAACAAATTCTTCATTCTAAGTGTCATGAAACAAGGATTAGGAAGATGGCTTGGCAGTTTTCTGGTTCCACAATTTCAAAAACCATGTCCAAGATAAGGGAACAATAATTAAGATGTGTCAAGGAAATTTCCAGACCCTTCCTAAATCCTGCTTCCACAGCAAGAGGAAGCTGCTTGGACTGAGAGGCAGGGTAGAATGATGGTTAGTGCACAAGCGCATGCTGGCTTGCCTGAATCCAAATACTCACTCAGTCATTTGCCAGTTGCGAGACCCTCCTGGTCTACAATGAGTCTACTGCTCATAGTCTCTGTGTCCATTTTCCCCCTATACCTTGTGAATGATAATAAACAGTACTAAATTCATGGCGTTGTTGGGAGGATGTCAGGAACTGACACATGTAAAGTATTTAGACTGGAAGCAGGTACCCAGAAGGTACTCAATATGTGTTTGGTCCCTTAATAATAAGAAGGAAAGAGCTCCTCGAAAGCACTGAAACTCCAGCCCTGAAAGCTAGGAATCATGTCCCTCCATTTAGCAAAAGTTAGGATCAAAGCCTAAGACTCTTGGAGCCATCTATAAAGTGAATGTCAAAGCACAACAACTTATACCATTTCTGCCTCTTCGTGATTAGTTCTGGCAATACAGAAAATTGACACTGGATTAACACCTGCACATGCTTACATACAATGTAGGTAAGAAAAATGCATTCTGTTCAATTTGATTAAGACCATGATACAGCCAAGGCCAGCAGCTGCTTCAGAACACTTGCCTCAAAGACTAGCATACTCTCAAGTGGGAGATGGCATTTGAGATCAAACTGCGCAGTGTCACCTCCATACAGATGTTTTCACAAAGAGGTGACAAAGTGACAATAAACCTAGCAATGTGAACAGATCCAGTTATAACAACACAGAGGAAATTAATACTCTGCCTCAGGACAGTGCTAGACCAGTGACTTCTTTTTGTGACTTATAGTACCTCATCTTCTTGACTTTGATCCTGAAATACTTTTTTATATTGTTCTGTTGGTGACATTGGTATGAATCCAAACACATGCACACACATCAGTCAGGGCTTTGTAAATCCCAGTAATAATAATCACCTGCCACAAAATGCTAGGATTCATTTTTCTATAAAAGTCAAATCCTTTGCAAAGCAAAAGAAAACCATCAATACTGACAAGAACATACTGCCGAGCCCTTGTGTTGTAAAATCTCAAACAAACAATAGTTTGGAAGCTAAGGGGGTGAAAATCATGTTTATTTATCACCTTTATCACCAAACTGCTTGTCCGAATGCTAACTGTTCCATAATCCTTGAAAATCCTACAAAGTGAAGGAATTTTAAAGACAATTTTACTCATGTTAAACCAAGGCAAGAACTAAGGTCCAAAATCAGTTCCTAAGTCAGAGCCTGTGCTGTGCCCACGACAGTAGTATCAGGAGACACAGATTCCCCAGCCTTCCTCAATAACTGGTTACAGTTTGTGACATTTTTTTCTTTAATGATGCTCACTTTAAACAAATGTTTCCCAATATTTAATCTAAATCCCTTTCTTCTCAAGTTTACACAATTCCTATTATTTATGTCTTCAACAGAGAGGAGAGAACGTTGGTCAATGTCTTCCTTAATAGCAATTCTTTAATCGTGATTACATTGCCTCTACCCCAGACTAAATGCATCCAACTCCTCTAACCTTTCGTTAAAGGCCCGATTTTCCCACCTATTGATAAATGCATGTGCTCTTCTCTGGACCCATTCCAAGCTCTTAAAGTTGCCTCAAAATGCCTATTATACATACACACACAATTGCTGCTGTTTAGACACAGTCATATCTGACTCTTTTGCGACCCTATGGACTATAGCCCACCAGGCTCCACTCTCCCTGGTATTTCCTAGGCAAGAAAACTGGACTGGATTACCATTTCTTTCTCCAGGGGATCTTCCTGACCCAGGGATTGAATCTGTGTCTCCTGCATTGCAGGCGGATTCTTTACCACTGAGCCACCAGGGAAGGTACTTATATTATATATATAATATAGAATATATAATGATATTATGTTATATAATTATCAATATATATAGTAATATATGATGATATTATGTTATATATTGTATATAATGTATATGACACACGCATATATACATATATGTATGTGTATTTATATACACACACCCTCCTCCTAACACACACACTCTTCCTAAAGTGAAGAACCTATGCTAAGTACATCTGAAACAATCCTTCCCAGTTTTTTTTTTCATATGGGAAAGAGTATGATTTGATTCATAATTTTAATAAAAGCTTTATCTTGTTAGGATATTCAAGATCAATTTACAAACCATGATCATCACAGATCTCTTGTTACGACCTTCTTTCCTAGTCCAGCTTGTACTCAATGTAGTGTGTTTATTACCAGCAATTACAATCTACCTTGAAATTACTCTCTACAAGCATGCCAAATGCTCTGGTGCCTAGAGGGGAAATAGAGCATGCTGGCAGGTGTTGGGTTGCTGAGCAGGGGCGTTTATGTAAGGCCTCAACACCCAGCATCCTGACAGTGGCTTAGGGTGAAAGCGGCAGGGCACAGTATACACGTAAGAGCATCGTCCTTTGAGCAGAGGCGGTGGCAGAGAAAGGTAGCAGGTTATCTTGTTTCTGTGCAGTTGTATTCCTGCACCTCTCTTTGGAGTAACTCACTCCAGCTTCCCAATTTATGTCCATAATGGTCCTTCAAGATTTTATTTTCTTCTCAGTGGATCACTCCTTTAATTTACCTTTGCCTGAATGTGACCTCAATTTTCCTTGATATTAGCAAACCCACAGAAAGTTGCAGGAAGGAATTAAGAGGTTCCTGCCCCTCAGTGAAGGCTTAAAGGCAGATTTCTCTTCACTGGTCCATGACACACCCAGCGAAGTGTTGCTGGCAGGAAAGAATCTACTCCTGTAGACATCATGGAAAAGAAGCTACGTTCCTGTCCCAGGGGACTCTAACCCACAAGTCCCCACCCGCCAGTTCACAGACCAGGGAGTGGTCCATGCCAATTAGGAACTGGGCTACACAACAGAAGGTGAGCAGCACACAGCGAGCAAGGCTTCACCTGTATTTACAGTCACTCCCCATTGCTGGCATTGCTGCTGAGCTCTGCCTCCTGTTAGGTCAGCAGCAGCATTAGATTCTCACAGGAGAGGGAACCCTACTGTGAACTGCACGTGCGAGGGATCCTGACTGCAGGCTCTCGATAAGAATCATCTTAAAATCATCCACACCCTGACTCCAGACTTGTGGAAAAACTGTCTTCCATGAAACCAGTCCCTGGTGCCAAAAAGGTTGGGGCCCACTGTTCTAACTCTGTGCAATGCATTCTGTGCTGCAGGCTAGATTTTAAAAGTCAGTGGCTCATGTGTGCAAAAGAGTTGCCCTGTACTGTCCAGCCCATCCCACACCTACTGTGTGCACTGTGAAAAGTTCCTGGGCTTCTGAAAACTCTTGTGTTCCAAGGAGAACAAAGGAAGAAGTAGAAATAGCTGCAATTATATTTTCCAGCCAGACCAATCTGTGCATGTGATTTTAGGGCAGGCACTTCCAGTCTGAGAATGTCCTCTTGCTGCTGCTAAGTCACTTCAGTCGTGTCCGATTCTGTGCGACCCACAGACAGCAGCCCACCAGGCTCCCCCGTCCCTGGGATTCTCCAGGCAAGAACACTGGAGTGGGTTGCCATTTCCTTCTCCAATGCATGAAATGAAAAGTGAAAGTGAAGTCGCTCACTTCATAAAAGTGAAAGTGAAGTTGTGTCCGACCCTCAGTGACCCCATGGACTGCAGCCTACCAGGCTCCTCCATCCATGGGATTTTCCAGGAAAGAGTACTGGATTGGGGTGCCATTGCCTTCTCCAGAATGTCCTCTTAAATGCTGGTAATAAGTAGAGGAGGGAGTTAGAGTTGGGAGAAGAGAAGAAACAAGTGAAGTAGGAATTGACGGTTCCGCATGAGAGTCATGGGAAAGTTAAATCACACCTATTGGGTATGATCAGGTTTGTCTGCATATAACAGGAACCTCAAATATGTAGCTTAAACAAGTAAGAAATTTACTTCCAATATAGACAAGGAAAATAAAGTCAGCCTTTCTTATCCACATGGGTTTTGCATCCTTGTATTAAACCAACTGAGCATCCTTGTACATATGGGACTTGAGCATTCACAGATTTTGGTATCTGTGAGGTGCTGGCACCAGCGCCCCATGGATACTGATGGAAGATCCTAAATACATAGGTGATATATACCACCATGTCAGCTCCCAAACCGACAGAAACCCTGAATCTTATATTTCTACATGGCATTCATCTTGGAAGTCCAAGGTGGCTGTGAAATTCCAGATACTACATTCCAAGCAGAAAGAGGAGCAAGAATTCAGTCAGTTCAGTCACTCAGTCGTGTCCGACTCTTTGCGACCTCATGGACTGCAGCACTAGGCTTCCCTGTCCATCACCAACTCCCGGAGCTTACTCAAATTCATGTGCATCAAGTCGGTGATGCCATCCAACCATCTCATCCTCTGTAGTCCCTTTCTCCTCCTGCCTTCAATCTTTCCCAGCATCAGGGTCTTTTCAAATGAGTCAGTTCTTCACATCAGGTGGCCAAAGTATTGGAGCTTCAGCTTCAGCATCAATCTTCCAACGAATATTCATGACTGATTTTCTTTAGGATTGATTGGTTGGATCTCCTTTCAGTCCAAGAGACTCTCAAGTCTTCTCCAACACCACAGTTCAAAAGCATCAGTTCTTTGGTGCTCAGCTTTCTTTATAGTCATACATCTCAGTTGAGTCAGTCTGCCTAATAGAGCCTTCCTAAAAGCCAATCCAACCATGCAGCTGATTCTCACTGACCACCTGGGGTGGTTCTGGGAAACAAAGGTGTTTAATCCAGGCACATTGCCAGTTGGAGGAAAAAAACTAGGGTTTTTTTGTGAGTGAAGTTAGAATGGATACTGGGTAGATAACTATCAGTTTGTAACAAGATAACCAGACAAAACACATCTCATCTTGACTTAAGCGATACATATTTAAAAGCATTTCCCCGAATTTCACATTTCTCCCAGAGCAGTGGAAACCCAGGGATGAAAACACATCAGGATATTTAACTCAGCTGCATGGAAATTTATCACTCACATCTCTTCAGAGTATTTTTAACTTGGAAATGAAAGGAAATCTTGATTATATAAGTAAAATAACAGAACTTGATCATGTCAGAGGGAGCTATTCAAACTGGAATGTAGACCTTTGTTTTGAAAACAAAAACCGTCTATTAGAGGGGGAGTTAATTCACCACAAAAATGAAACCAGTAAACATCTGCAATTTCGCTTGATGAGGGAAGAGAATAAAAAGCTTAGTTATTTTAAGCAATAGACAAAAGATGAAGTGAAAGCAGAATGGAGGCTAAGACTTGTCATTCTTGCTTACAAAAGGGATGTCTTCGCTCAACCATGTGTGGGACACATCTGGTGGAAAGAGAGACCCTAAATATTTCACCAGGTTATCCTTATGGTTCCTGATACCCTGTGGCTACAGTCAACATGCTCTCTGAATAGAAGATCAGATTATATGGCTTGACAGGGGACTTTTTTCTTTCATGGCAACTTACGGAATAGTCTCATATATGTAAGACGGTACACATTTAAGAGATTGAGTTTATGCAAAGACTAAGAGCACCCGAACTCACGGCTATCTCAAGAAAGCTGGGGCTCACTCTAAACTTAATAAACCTCTGCTGACCCTTACAATCAGCCACTGAGATTCTTTTGTTAGCGCTCGTTGTTCAGCCACGTCCGATTCTTTGCAACCCCATGGACTGTAGCCGCCAGGCTCCTCTGTCCATTTGATTCTCCAGGCAAGAAGACTGGAGTGCCAATCCCTTCTCCAGTATCCATTCTAACTTCACTCACAAAAAATACTTAGGCTCACCTGTCTGGCACAATTTGATCACAGTAATACACTGTGAGGGTAGATGAGGATACCGGTATTAGTAGAGCCATGGATAAAAAACGTCCACTCCTTCACAACGTGAAGTGCTTCCGAGTGCTGACCCAGAAGAAACAGTTGACCTGAGGGATGCATAAGGCAAGAGTTCTAGGAAAGTACAGGGATATGGGAAGAGCATCAGCTTCAAAGCTCAGGTCAGGGAACTCCCTGGTGGCCCGGTGGCTAAGACTTCATGCTCTCAATGAGCTCTCTTGAGCTCAGCTAGAGCTCAAGGCTGAAATCACCAGGGAAGGCCGTTTTGGAATGTTGCAAAAGAGACACGGGGAAAGAGGGAGAGTGAACTGGATTTTCAGTACCAATGACCTAACATAGGAAATAGGAACAGTCACTGGGAAAATTCACTTAGAAATCATTTAATATCTTTGGATACAGACATAGAAATATTTTTGTTGTTGTTTTAAGAGTGTATACATCATGATGAAATATAAATATCCTAAAAATATACTCTTTTAACTGCCTTTTGAATTATTTAACAGTAAAGATACATGTTCTGTCTAACCTGCTCATTTCTTCAACACTCAGAATCGAGCACTAGGGAAAGCTTCACGTCTATGTGAAAAATTAATTGCTACATGTTATTTTTCCAACCATGAAGTTCTGATCTGTTTACCTTCAAACACTATTTGTACAAATAAATAAGTTAGTTTTTAGAGCCGATGCAGAGGAGAGTACAGATTAAGTTACTAAAGCCTGAAATGAGGCCAAAATGCCCATTAAAATCTCTTCTTGTTAATTCACATTTAATGACTGGGAAACCCTTTGCCTATTACTATGCTATGCATATCAACAAGTAAAAAAAGCATGAAAAAAAAAATTAACAGCCCCGTACCACAATCCATAGTTATCATTTATTTTGACAACTCTAGCTCTATTTTAATTATTCATTATAGTACTTTATGGCAGAGTATAAATGTGTAGCAGTATATTTTTTTAAGTTAAAAAGTCTATGTACTGCAAACCTCAGGAGTACTTTTTCCCATTAAATGTTTTCTATAGTCAGGAAAGAGACTGTCTTTTTAGCAAACTTCCAAGGTTACTTAGTGACAGAGTAGAATAAATTATGTTCTATTATTTACCTACTTCTGCAATTTGGAGATTTTTAAAGATAAAAACCTTTTTTTAATCTCTAAAGAAAATATGTATTGTGGACCTCACTTAATTAGCTTTTCAAGATTGAAGGGGAGGCTTCCCAGGTGGCACTAGTAAAGAATCCACCTGCCAATACAGGAAGCTTAAGAGATGCAGCTCCATCCCTGGGTTGGGATGATCCCCTAGAGGAGGAAATGGCAAACCACTCCAGTATTCTTGCCAGGAGAATTTCATGGACAGAGGAGCCTGGTGGGCTACAGTCCATGGGGTCACAGAGAGTCAGACATGACTGAGCATTTGAGCACCTTAAAGGGAAGGTAGGGAAGAAAGCCACAGAGAACTAACAATGAAAAAAGCTTCAAAGAAATACTAAATCTTTCCCTTAAAATTGAATTTAAATCAACATAGACAGGAAGGCTTACACTTACAGTTGTTTTTTTTTCCCCCCCAAAAAAATATGAAGGGAGAGAATGGTAACAGACAATAATGAGTTTGGGATCAAGGATAATTAGATAACACCAAGGACACCTGCCTTTGCCACGTTCAAGGATAGTTTATGGATTGCTGCTTTTCAGTGAGGGAAGGGAGGAGAGGTGGGAAGTGCAGCTTTCTCTCCCTTGACCCAATCAAAGAAACAGATCGACACAGTGGTGCTGTCTCTGCACCTGTTAACACTTTAGGAAACTGGATATTTCTTCTGCTGGGAGGTACCAGCTCTTCAAGAAAGTGACTTGATGATGCATCATAGCGAGTATTCTATGAAAGGTTCATACTCTTTTTATTACATATATATCGAGCCTGGCCACAGCTAAAAAGCTGTTGCTAAATACTGTAGCTCCAGAAATGAACAGCAGGGAGGGGAAACACTTTCCTTCCTGCTATATAGGCTAGAGGGCACTGCAGTATAATCTTTGTAGATATGTCTTCAACCTTTGTCTAACCCAGACTTTTGCACACCAGTTACTAATCAAATACTTTAAACGACTGCATGGTGGTCCTGCCTACTAGCCAACACTTAAGTTGAACAGTGACGCCCTCTTGAAGTGAGCAGCAGTGCTTAATTGAGTATTCAGTATATCTTATTTTGTTATATAAAATAGCATGGGAAAAAAATGGAAATCATGACAGCATTAGTTTTAATGATAAGAAGCAAGGCTCTTAGGTGGAAAACTAGTTGATGTGAGAACTGGTTGATGTTATTAATTAAACAATAAAAGTAAGGAACCTGTAATGAAATGCTGGAAATTTCTATTCTAAGATAGTGCCTTAAAATATACCTAACTAGAGACATCACCATATATTTAGTTATTTGTGTATGGAGCCCCATACCCTTAAATTTAGAAAACTTGTTAAAATGTAGTATTGGTATTTTTCATCTTTTTAATGTAAAAGCAAGGAGTTTAGGAGCTAGGTCACTCCTGCAGTGCACTCAGAGAAATGGCAACTCCCCCTTAAGGTCGTCAGATACAGCAAATGTTATCGAGTCTTCATAAATGTTGACCCTGCAGAAGCATGTGTGATACTTCACAAAGTGTATAGCATTGAGGTATTCAGTAAATGCTTTCAAAATGGCCTTATCTAGGAAAACTGGACCCTCTCTTTTTCTTCTTTTCTTTCAAATTCTAGATGAATGGCCCCATTCATTTTTATGCTAACGGAACAAAAGTGTGGAAAGCTGCCTTGTTACATTGTAAAAATGTTCTCTGTAGGAAGCTTCTGCTCCAAGCTCCACACTTTAGGTCTGTGGATGTTTGTGTTTGTGAGATGTGAACGCTTAGATACAGAAATGATAGATGCCACAGAAATACCCAGGTAGGTAGCTGAGCAAAGCAGGAAGCCCTAGGGGAGGATGCGAGGCAAGAGAGACTTTTCTTTGCTAAGAAAACCTGAACCCTGTTGTTAGTAGTATATGGTTTATGCAAGCAAATGACAGTGAAGTTAAGGTTGAAATGTGTTTCAGTAGGAAATAATTGCAAGTTAAAGGTTTCATGAACAGAGGAAAGCAACCACACACTGACCCTAAATGTCTATCAAGGATTCAACCTTTAGAAGTCTTTTTCTTAAATTGCCAGCTGATTAGAGGGTCTTATTATAGCTCTTATTAACTATACATGCTACTGTATAGCCATTCTAAAGTGATGGACTAAGTTTAGAATACTCAGAAATGCTTAGGGAATTTCTTAGGAGAATTTCTGAGATTTAGAACTTATTTTTTCAACTTTTACAAATTATCTTAAAAGCTACAGGGTTCTGGATTTCTATCACAATGTATTAGGATGAAGATATTCTTTTATATGTTTAAGACATTTTAAAGGGACATTTTCTACACAAAATTTGAGAGTAGTGGTTAGTAAAAAAGGTGGTCAGCCTTCAACATGCAAAATAAAATAAGACTGAAATCACTGAAAAAGAAAAGATTCTCAATTGGGAATCTGGCTGGAATATCTTGGCATTCATATAGCGACAACAAGGACTTCCCTGGTGGTCCAGTGTTCAAGACCTTACATCCTGAGCAGCGGGGTGTGTTGGGTCCCTGTTCTGGGAGCTAAGATCCAACATGCCTCGTCACCAAAAAAACCAAAGCATAAAACAGAAACAATATTGCAACAAATTCAATAAAGACTTAAAAAAATAGAGACAATTTTCAAAGGTAAATACAAACAATTTAAAAATCAAGCTAGGAGACCAGATTTCCCATTTCTAGTTTGTTTTTCTGTGATACAATTCTTCTTTATTACCTTCAGTAATAAAGGTTTATTTTATTATTTATTATTATTTTTAATTTATTATATATATAAATAGGTTGTTTATATAATTTATTATTATTTTATTTATTACCTTCCGAAGCAAACTGCCAGCACACAGAGTGCATGTAGCAGAGTATCTCTGCCACCAAGAGTGAGGCTGCTGGCCTCTCGAGCACACGCACTCTGGGGCCAGATCTTCCCTAAAGGCGCCAAGCTGTTGCTAGGTAAGGCAGGAAGGGCAAGGAGAAAACACAGACTGCAAATAACCAACGTGGGAGGAGGCAAGGGTAAATTCATTTGATGTTTACTGAGCACCTACTAGGCTGGGCACTGTTAGTGGCTAAGATCTAACTATTAAGGCATACTTTCTGTTTATGGAAAGCGCCTAGTTGACTTTAACTTATGATCTTGAAATAACTTTGGACTTTGGGAAGAGTCTTAAAAATTGTACAAATGATTCCAATATCCCTTTCACCCAGCTTGCCCTAATGTTAATATTCCACATAATCTTCATACCAATTATTTGATTTAAATTAAAAAAGAAATTGACCTCGGTACAATACTATGAATTAACCGACATACTTTGTTTGTAATTTACCAGTGTTTCCATTGGTGCTCTTCTGTGGGAGGAGCCCGTGTTACATTTGCTCATTGTCACGTCTCTTTGGTCTCCTCCAGTCTACAACAATTTCTCGGTCTTTCCTTGCCTTTCATGATGACAGTTCCGTTAGTTGACTTCTGAACAGCCATAATGGAATGCACAAATTGTTTGAGGGAACTATGTTTTTGCCTGAGGGTTGGGAGACTTTATAGAAAGATGACATTTGACCTAGTATGGAAAAATGAAGTAGGACTTTGCTAATTTATTATTTATATTTCATCTGTTCAACTCAACATATAGTAATGGGAAGACTCTTCGGCATTGGGACATGGCCTTGAACAAGACAGAAATGGTCTCTGCTCTTCTGCATTTTATGAGGCATTAAATGAATCATGACAAGAGCACCGAAATTACAAAGTGGAGGAAGAAGGATGGGGGACATTCTGCAGATGGATTTCACTTCATCTAAGGGGCAAAGCGAGATTCCCTGGAGGAAATGGCAGGCAGTAAGCTGAGATCTATTCAGACCGTAGCCAGTTAAGGGAGGACAAGAGTGTTCCAGAAAGGGGCAATAGCCTCTGCAAATGTCTGGAGTCAGGAGTACTTGTAATTTTAATTAAAACAAGTTGAGGAAGTACAGTAACTTCAAATGTGGCTTCACTGACACGCACAGTGGAAGGCAGTGCTGTGAAGAAGAGGGGCTCAAGATTGGGAAGAGTAACTGCTGGTTACATATGAGATGAGAAATTTCAAATAAAAATAAGGCAGTGAGAGAAGACAGAGGTAGAAAAGTAAAGGAGAATGGGACTCCTATATCAAACACAAAATAATAAGCTCCATTAAATTTTGTTTTCTGGGCTATTTGGGAAGAGGATGGCTGGTGCACAGAGAAGGGAGAAAGGCCAAGTCAATGGAAGACTAGCAGATACAAACGATCAAGAGACACTGAGGGTCAAGAACAATGTTGGATTACCCTTCAAGAGGGCAAAGACGAGGGCATCAGCTGAAGTAGAGGAACAAAAGTAAGAAGAAAATTTTTGGAAAAATAAAGAGATTATTTTCCCAAAAAGGCATCAACATCATGGGACATTGTAAGCACTCTGTTAAACTTCCTTCAACTTATTCTAACAGCTCAGCAATGTTATTATTTTGAATTGCATCACATAGAAAATGTCAGGGTTTATGGTTTCTAAATGTCCTGATCTTGACTAAAAATATAGATTCTGATGATACCCAGTATCAAAAACCACAAGAACATGAGACAGATAAAAGAGTTGAGAACACAGCTTGGCAGGAGGCAGCCAGAGACTGATACACAGGGTGTGGTGGGCAGACAAAAAGCCAGTGAGATCAGAAGCAAGGCTAACCAAAGAAGAAGGAAAAGTCCAGGGGAATCTCAGTCATTGAAATCAGAGGGAGAGGACTTCAAGGAGGCACACCAGAGAGTTTCAAGGCAGGAGGAGCACTGAAAGGATTCATGTCAACTGGTCCTTCGCAGGTTAGCTGTCACGGGTGACCTTTGTTAGAATAGTTTCAGCGTAGTCATAGACAGGCACAAGATACTGTATTAAAACAAGTTGAGGAGGAATTTGATCTGAAGACACAGTGCTTTGTCTTGAAAACTCTCCCCCAGAGAGTTTTCCTAAGAGGCAAAGGCATGAGATAAGAGGGCACTGAATAAACAGTGGAAGAGGCATCTTTTCTGGAGCACACTATATTCCTAGACCAAAGGGAAGGAGTGAGCCAAGAAGGGGTCTGACTGAAAGAGGTCTGCACATCTGCAGGGGTCCTTGGGTGAATGGTGAAGACAGTAACTTTCAGCCATGAAGATACCTTTATTGCATGTCTAAGAGAGGTAGACAGGGGCTTTCCTGGTGCCCCAGTGGCTAAGACTCCATGCTCCCAATGCCGGGGGCTGGGGTCAATCCCTAGTCAGGGAAATAGATCCCATGTGTTGCACTGCACAACCAAAAAAGAGAAAAAGGAAAAAAAAAAAAAAGAAGTAGATGCAAGATATCTGCCTGGACACTAGCCCTTCCAAAATCTGCCCTGAAAACAAACCCCAGATTTAAGAGGACCCAAGGGAAGTCTGCAGCACCTGCAAGATTGCCTCTGCCCCTCAGTGGAGTTGATAACTTTAAACATCATTCATCACAGGTGCTAACTTAGAGCCCAGCACCAAACATCTTTCTTCCTTTTTAGCACATTCCTTAATATATTTTTGCTATTTCCCTTTCTTTTAATTGCTTGCTAATACTGTCCACGGGTTTCTATTAAAATTTTGTTTTTGCTAACGTAATGTTTTTAACCTGCTTTCCTTCATTCCTTCTCTCAGTCCATGTTCGTATTCCTTTCTCTATTTGACTACTTGCCTGTCGGTACATGCTGATGCCTTAGCTTCTGCTACTTCCCTCACCTCCACCTCAACTGCCCTCTCTCAAACCAGCCACCACACCTCACGCCAGCTGCCACACCCTTCCGGTGTCCTCCGTGAAGCTGGAGAGGAGGTCATCTGCTGGGGGACAGAGAGATGATGGGGTGCACGTAGCTTGCTGTGAATGCTAAATGCAGGTTGGTTCAACCAATGGGGCATTCACCTGCTCAGTACTGATAAGGATTTTGAAAACTGTTCCATATGCAAAACTGATTTCAACCTAAAACGTGTTTACAGAACAGCTCAACAGGGATGTTTCAGCATCAGCTCTCATGGGCAATTTAAGGTTGAGGGCTCACATGGCTCTCAACCTTGTTGCCAGCAGTCAGTTCTGTCTCCGCACTCTACTCTTTTACTTCATTCTTTCTTAAACCCACTTAGGATGTGTTGAGTGCCTACTAAATGCATTTTTTGGATCATGCAAGTAATATATGAGAGAACTACTATCGTGGAGGTGGCAACAGAGTGTGTGGGAACAAGATTGAAGTGTTCTTCCAAACATCTTTTGGCTCCCTTTGTTTCTTTTTATCCCCTCCCCTACCTTCTCTTTCTCTTTACTCCAGACTGTCTGTTCTAATTTAAACTACCATCTCTAGTTACCTGACCAAAAATAATAAAATGGTTCTAAGCTATTTCCATAAGTGTCAAATCTCCTGAAAATGGGATCAAAGACCTTCCATAAACAGCTAGCATCCAAAATATCTCATCTCCACCACTTCAACTTCTCATATTACCCAAGCAAATCATAATCTCTCACCAGCCATTTAATAAGTCTTCTTTTTTCAAAAAAGATGATTTTAATGTGGACCACTTTTAAAGTCTTTATTGAATTTGTTACAATATTGCTTCTGTTTTATATTTTGCTTTTCTGGCCGTGAGGCACATGGGATCTTAAGTTCTCTGACTAGGGATCAAACCCATACTTCCTCTCTGGAAGGTGAAGTCTTAACCACTGGACACCAGGGAAGTCCCCAAAGCGCTCTTTCAATGTGCTGTCAAGGCTGAAGAGCACTATTACTAGTATGACTAATTCAGGTAGTACATGGAGTTCCAAGCAAAGAAGCACTTGGATTATGAACCTCTCTTGCTCGAAAGCAATACTCAGGCCCAAGATCCAGCTCTCCCACCTCTTCTTGCCATTCATTAGTCTGTTTCCTCTGCCTTCTTGGTCAATTTGCTGACAGATCCATCACCAGCCCTAACCCCCAGTTCTCACTCTCTCTGCCTGAAGAGGAAGCAGGGCTGAGGGCCATCCAGACACCTGTTTCCCTCTTCAGGGTTGGATCTTCCCTTTCCTTTCTTCTCCTGGCTTTTATCAAGTGTAATTTCATATTTTGGTAATGACCATGGGCTTAAAACTTCCAGTTCAACCAGTCTCAGAGCCAGAAGCCAGAACACTGAGAACCCAAGACATATGAAAACCAAAAGCCCACTGCAAAAAATGTTCCAGCAAGAACTGTGGAATGCATCCTACATTCTTTCCACCTAAGAACCTATGAAATTGTGTCTGAGGGTAAACACTAGCATAGGCCTCTCCTATTTAGCATCTGGCTTTTAACCTCAGGAAATATTCTGAGGGAAAGAAAAAGTGTCAAAATGAAAGACATTAAACTTGAAATAAAGAGACTGAGAATCAAAGACCTAGAGATCAAAAAGTAAACCAAAGAAATCTTCTAAGTTTAACTTTCAAGATCAGTGATTCTTAAACTGTATTCTTCAGAGATGCTTCAAGAAGTAAGTGGTTGTTAGGTCTCCAACTCCACTTAACCAGAGCAGCAACATTTTTATCTCTTTCACATGTCAGACTTCAACCTGGAGGACCAGTTCTGCAGCTTGTAAAAAAAAGTTTAAAAACCTTATTTCAAACTGCATCTATTCATGCATTCATCCATTCAACAAACATCTATTGAGCCATCTCTGTGACAGACACTGTGCTAAGGCAAGGAGACACAAAAATAAGTTACACATGGTTGCTGTCCCCAGAAGTTCTTCCTGGAGATGGAGAGATAGACAAAGGATGCAAAAATCGGGGCAGAATGTGACTGGGTGCTATGAGGGGGAAAAACAGGGGACACTGAGATTAAACTAAACAGATGCTGTAACATCTGGAAACTGGCTTGGAAATTGACTTTGAAACTCTGCTTAGATATATCCAGTGGTGGCTAATTCTACAAGGTAGCCAATTCTATTTTTAACACCTGTAATTATTAGCAATTTTCCTCTTTAGGGTTGAAATCTATGTTCCTGTGGCTTCAATCCATTGGCTCTAGTTCTATCTCTAAGTCTACATAGATGGGTCTGTTAACTTTTTCCACAAAATTGTCTTTAAAGATTTGAGTTCAGTCATCATTCTCTTTTCTGGACTCTCCGCTCTCTAGGTATACAGCCTCCATTTATACCAATTGTATTATAGCTTCATGTGAAAAAAGGGAGAGAATTTGGGGAGAATGAGGACTCAATGAAATCATTTTTCTCTAAATGAAAACTTTGTTTTCTGGGGGATAGTTTTAAGAGTGGTCCTGGTACTATCATGGAAGAAGAAAAAATATGTAAACTGAAATTAGACATAATAAAATGTGACTGCAGACTGTGAACGCTCATTTTTCTTAATAATTAACATTCAAAATTAATGGAAATCTACACGACTGAGCAAGTGAACTGAACAGCGTGACAAAAAACATATAAGAACATACATTAAAATGGTTTACTGATGTTAAGTTACAACACATGACACGTTTAAGGTATTGGCCATCATTAAAATGCATAGCTTAAAATGCTGTTGAAAAGCAGAAAGGACATAAGAGTACCAACAGTTCCCATCAATGCCTTCATGAGCATCTGAGTTCTGCTGCTTGAGATAACTATGTCTTGGATTTTCACCGAATAAACCTATACCAAGAAGTAATCTAGGAAGATCGATCTACAACAAACAAGAAAGTAATATTACCTACTTTTGTAGATTTCATAGCCAGAATCTATTTTTTATTACAACTTTACTTTTATTTTAATTACTTTTAACTATTGAAACCTTTAGAAAATCATCATGCTTAAAAAAAAATTCCAAACTGTTTTACGTATGTAATTTTATAAAGCATTTCGGTATTTCTTTCTCTTTTTAACTTCAATCTCTGAGCAAGATAATTTTGCTAGCTAATGAATTAAGCTTTGAAGGCCAGAGTGAAATCTAACACACACATAACTTTACTTCCATGAAAAAATTTATCAGTTAAAATGTTTTGAAGATAAATTTTCTGTGAACACAGGTTGCATAAGAAGTAACTTTCACTGTTAACATAAAATTTAAGTACCACCTGCTTCCAAGGGAATTGAAGTAGTATATAGGCCTATTTAAATTTTAAAAAGCACATGTAGATATTACTACGGTGTGTATTAAATTTGACTTTGATCTTTCTGGCAGTCTGGGAAAAAAGGAAAACATGAAAGAATACTTAATTATATTTGATGCTTCAGATAAGATCAAATATTCAAGGGATTTTTTTTTTTTTTAGGGAAAAAAACAAACATTTTTACTACTAAATTCCAGAGTTTATCAAGATGTACTAATCAATGAAATTTAAACAAGGAACACTTAGTAATACCACGTCTTCAACAAAAATACACAGTAAAAGGACGGAAAACAACCCCAATAATCTCATGTGTGACACAGATGTGTAAAATTTGATGGCATACTATTAATGCCATTTAGTGAGGGTGTTTTAACGGAGAATGAACTCCCCTGGTGACTCAGTGGTACAGAACCCACCCAACAACAATACAGGAGACGTTGGTTCGATCCCTGGGTTGGGAAGATCCCCTGAAGAAGGAAATGGCAACCCACTCTAGTAATCTTGCTTGGGAAATCCCACAGACCTAGGCGCCTGGCAGGCTACAGTCCATGAGGTTGTGAAAGAGTCGGACACTACCTAGAGACTAAATAACAACAGATCAATTGATATTGAAATCTAGTCTACTAAGCAGACAATCTCTTTTCATTCTTGTCATCAAAAAAGCATTTAAATACTGGTGTGAAGCAGAAACAGACTAACAGACACAGAGAACAAGGGTACAAGGGTTGGCAAGGTGGAGGAGGGACGGATTGGGAATTTGGGGTTAGCAGGCACAAACTATTATACATAGAATGGATAAACAACAAGGTCGTGCTATAGCACAGGGAACTATGTTCAATATCCCGAGATAACCCATAATGGAAAAGAATATTAGAAAGAATGTATAACTGAATCACTTGGCTGTACCACAGAAATTAATATAACGTTGTAAATCAACTATACTTCAATTTTAAAAAAGATAAATATTGGTTTTGAAGAATCATCATCAAGCTGGGTGCAATAATGATAACAGCCAATACTTATGTGCTGTATGTCATGGTACACTCATGTTAAGTCATTAAATTCTCATAACAATCCTAAGAGACTGGTATTATTACTGCCACCTCTGTTTAACCAACAAGGAATGGTTTATGGACTACAGAAGGATACTATTAGAAATAAGGAGATCTTTTCTTTATCTCTAAATTTTAACCATTTTTTCTCATTGTGCAAATAGCAAATTCTGGGACTGTAAGTGCTTTTAATTTGATCTATGATATCTATCTCAAAGACTGTGGGAGGCAAATAATTAATAATGCTGGCTTCAGGCATGATAAGCTAAATCCTTCTGCACTACTTAGTTCTTTGGGGATTTCTTTGTTTGTTTTTAACAATACTGGTAAAGGTTATAAATATTCTTGAACAGGCATTTTCCTTTTGATTGATTCAATTTATTATGTATAGAAACAATTCTTGACCTTTATTTTCTTCACACCACATTCAACAGATGAGGTTTACATATGACATATTCCCAAAACTCAACCTATTTTTGACAAAACCAAATCTGATAAAATAAACTGAGAGTATGATAGAATTTTTGCTATGGTATTTATAAAAGTATTTTATAGGCATATGGGTCGAGAAACTGCAATTTTCAAGACCTCAAAATTTTGTCATTTTATGCAGGAGAAAATGAATAGTGACTACTATTTCAAAATATTATTGATTCAATGTGAGGTTATTTTCCCAAAGCTATTCTACAGGTAAGTTGATTAAACAAAAGGCATACATTATTGAAGAATAAACATAAAAAATACATTGTCTTGTTTTTTCAAATCACATAGAACTTACAGATTTTTAAACTGTAATCAGTATAAATCATGTTTTTGCAAATATCACTTGCATCATCATCTTTCCTGTTGTTCTGCTAACAATTGTGATGTAGACATTAATATACCAGGCAATTATCAAAACTTTTACTGGTACAACAATAATAACCACAGAGGACTGGCAACTCATGTTCTACTTGTTTCTATTCTACTCTTTTTCTTCTGCCCAAGAAAGAACATCATAAAGCAATTAGCAGTATCATAGGCATAAATTAGAATCTAAATAAAAAAGAAAATCATTAGAAAATCTTGGGATCTGTTATGGCATCATTGATCAGTTGGTATATCATATCACAGTGTGTAAGACATGTCTGTAGTAAAAACTGCCCTTGGAGAGGGCTGCCCAGCCCAACTTCTCCTCCATGAGAAGTTTGGTGGATCACAGCCTGCATAATGATCATGACCTCATGACCTGAAAGCCGCATGCGCCTTGGCTTGAGAAAAACAAATACGAGGGCGCTGAAGGTGGATCTAATCAGAAAGCTAAATCAAAATCAGATTAAAGCTGAGAAAGAAAACAAGCCTTCCTATTTTATGAGAGACATAAAGCACGCCTCTGGATGTCCCAGTTTGTATCTCCCAATTTACCCCATCTTTGGGAACATCATTTCCTAAACTCCAGGCCCTCTACATGAAGTCCCATTGGAACAAGACCAGCACCTTGCCTTTGAGATGCCCATCCTGACATGTTCCAAGTAAACCGTCTTAACCACTGAAAGGAATAAACATCCTAAAGAAATTCACTGATTGAGAAAAAATACTGTCATTTTCTTTTTGGCAAAATCTTACTTATCTGGCAAAGGCTTACTAACTGGAGTAACACCCTGAGAATCAGACTAGCTTAATTGCCTGTCGTCCCGAGGAAGGAGCTCTAGTGAGAAAGTGTGTGGATTTTCCAGACAAAGCCATCTGGAGATGGAAGAGGGGGGTTGTCTAGACAAGAAGACAGCTAGCTCTTGGAAAGAAACACAAAAAGTCTGTTGTGGCAAAGGGGAGTGAGACAGAAAAAGGGTGAGATCATGTAGAGCCCGTGTTCTCTGCAGGCCCGGGATGTGGGTGGGCATTAAACAGTACAGCAGCCTGGATACAGCCCTCATCCTGGCACCGTGTGCCAACCAGGCAGGTGCCCGAGATCTCCCAGCTGGGAAGCTTCTTCGTACGGGGTTTTCAGTGAATGAGGAAGATATTAAATGGGGTGAATTAGGGTGGGGTTGACGTCTTGTATGTTGGATAATAAGCGAGCCAAGCCGCAAGCCTGACTATTCCTCAGGATTGTTTCCTGCTGCTCCATAAACAAAGCTAACGAGTTAACAGTGTGGGCCAGACACTGGGCTTGGCACGGAGGGTGAGACCAAGTCTAAGCCCGTCTACCCTCAGGTGGTCCTGCACCTATTAACACTCAATCAAAACTGGAAGCAGGGATTCCCTGGCCACCCTGTGCTTAAGACTCAGTGCTTCCAATGCAAAGGTTGCCGGTTTGATCCCTGGTCAGGGGAACTGAGATCCTACAAGTCTCCTGGTACGGTCCAAAAACAAACAAAACAACAACAAAAACTGGAAGCAAAGTGCGAAGAAAGATACAGAACACTCTTCCCACAGAAGCCCTTTGCGAAGGACCAATGTTGCCAGAAGGCATCTGGCAAATACTTGAGGGTAGGCAGGAAGGGTAGGTGGTTGGGGACCTACTGAGCTTTGGCTGAACACCATGGCACCACAGGCACGTGCACACAAGCACGTGTGTGTGGATATGCTCAGAAGAGTGCATGGTGTGGCCCCTCTGAGCACTGAGGATGCCCAGCCCCGCTCTCTCTATTAAACCATGTTATAAGAAAGCCTCATAAAAAAGGAAAATGGTAAATGAAATGATCTTTTAAATCACAACTAAAAGACAAAGTGTCCTATGTGATGTTTTAGGACATGACCCCCACAAATGACAAAAGGATGTCTGTATGGCTGCCCTCTCAGGGTCTGGGATGTCTCTATTTGGAGAATTTGAGAGCCAGCATCTTTGTGTTCACGCTCCCCTCCACCCACACACAGTTTAGAGCTAATCAGGTCGAGCCATGTAGAGCTCACGTCCCCCAGGAGGTACTGATTTTGTACAGACAACAGTCTCAGCACCTTCCAGCAACCCCCCCTTGGAAGCTGCCCATGTACTATAAAGTGCCTTTCATGTTAAAAATATCCCACCTTCAAATAAAAAGTATTAGAAGCGTTATGTTTTTTAACAGGCAAAAATGCACATACTTCAAAATCTCAAATTCCAACAAGTTTCTTAGGTGATTTAAAAAAAAATAGAGTGCATAAAAATCTTTCTTTCATTTTACAAAAATGTTAAGAGAGCCACCATCAGAAAAAAACAGTCAAGAAAATCTAGGAAATGAAGATTTGAGTAAAGAAAAAAATCTTAACATTAAATAGTTTCTTCTACATGGCCTTTGGCCCAGGATCAAATGGCATTTACTTTACATGGAGGCCTGATATTGTGAAGAGATCATTTATATCACCTTTGCTGTGTTAAAATTAACTCTGTTCAGCACAAGATAGGAAGATAGCACATAGTGCTAGGAATATATCTTTATAAAATACATCAGCATAGACTTTGGTTTGTTTGTTTGGTTAAAGCTAGAAAGTATATTTTCCTTACAAATGTTCCAAGTTTCAAGATATATTTTCAAGGGATATGAAACATGTCTAGAGGATTTACAAAATTTAATGCAGAGAGGGATTTCTGAGAGTCTACAATAATCTTCAAATTGCATCCCATATATTTAAAGAATACTTTTGAGCTCATCTCATGTTTTATTTATGCTTATTTTTAACCTCTCTATACTTTATCAGCATAGCCCCAATTCATGACCCAGTCGCAGGCTGCCATTCTGATCAATAAAAAAACACAAAGCTCAGTAATCAATAATCTCTATGCTTTCCTAACACATGGTTTCAAACACAGTACCTCCTGCAAAGCAAAGAGTTTCCCAATATTGTGAAGGCACTTTCCTTATTCCAGAAAAGAACTGTTAAGTAACAAGAGAATAAAAAAAATCATCAAATAGGATCTACTCTTAATTGCTTATGGTAAAACTATGCCATGATGCCTATTGAGCATAAATCGGGGTTTATAATTTTCATGATAATTAAAGTATGACATTAATTGATAAATGTAAAGTAAAGACATGATTTCCTTATCACATGCCAAGTGCACTGCTTTAATCATTATTTATCCAACACCTAAAATCTGCCAGAGGGGAAATTTACTGCATTAATTTCAATCACAAGACATTTTAAAGAATGTTCTGAGCCACATTTAATACATCATTTCAATTTCCCCTGTTTTCTCAGAATAATTCTTCTTAAATCAGATATTCTAGGAAACATTAAACTGGACAAATTAACTCATTTTATATAATGTTCCCTCTGGTGTTTGTAATTTTCAAAATAATTACTCATCTCTCTCTTTATATCTCTGAATCAAAACTACTTAGTTTAACTGTATTAGTCAGGGTTCTCCAGAGAAACAAAACAAAAAGGATGTGCACAGACAGACAGACCCCTCTATAGACAGAAAAAAACCTGTGAGACGTAATCGGCTAACACAGTTAAACAGTGTTAGTCACAAGACCTGAGGTGAGTCATCAAGCTGCAGACCTTGGAGAGCTGATGGTGTAGTTCTAGTCTGAGCCCAAAGACCTGAAAACCAGGAACATCAAGGGTACAGCTCCAGGCCAAAAGGCCAGTAGGCTCAAGATGCAGGAAGAACATCCAAAGTTTCCACCCTCAGTCTGAGCCTGAAGAAAGGGAAAAACCCACCTTCCATGTCAAGGGCAGTCAAGCAGGATGAATTCTCTCTTACTCATACTCATGGGAGGATTGACCGTTTTTTCTATTCAGGCACTCAAGTGATTTGATGCAGCCCACCAGAGTAGGGAAGGCAGTCTGTTTTACTCAGTCTATGGATTTAAATGCTAACCTAAGCCAAAACACCATCACAGAACCATCCAGATTCATGCTTGACCAGACATCTGGGCACCCTGGTTGCCATACAAATTGTATGGTCACCCATATAAATTGACATAAAATTAATCATCAGACCAAACAATGATGTCCCACGAATGGTACCTTTTATTCTGTTCAGTTCAGTTCAGTCACTCAGTTGTGTCCAACTCTTCGCAACCCCATGAACGGCAGCAGAGTCCACCCAAACCCATGTCCATCAAGTCGGTGATGTCATCCAACCATCTCATCCTCTGTCATCTCCTTCTCCTCCTGCCCTCAATCTTTCCCAGCATCAGGGTCTTTTCAAATGAGTCAGCTCTTCGCATCAGGTGGCCAAAGTATTGGAGTTTCAGCTTCAACATCAGTCCTTCCAATGAACACCCAGGACTGATCTCCTTTAGGATGGACTGGTTGGATCTCCTTGCAGTCCAAGGGACTCTCAAGAATCTTCTCCAACACCACAGTTCAAAAGCATCAATTCTTCGGCACTCAGCTTTCTTTATAGTCCAACTCTTGCATCCATACATGACCACTGGAAAACCCATAGCCTTGACTAGACAGACCTTTGTTGGCAAAGTAATGTCTCTGTTTTTTAATATGCTGTCTAGGTTGGTCATAACTTTCCTTTCAAGGATAAGTCTTTTAATTTCATGGCTGCAATCACCATCTGCAGTGATTTTGGACCCAGAGAAATAGTCAGCCACTGTTTCCACTGTTTCCCCATCTATTTGCCATGAAGTGATGGGACCGGATGCCATGATCTTGGTTTTCTGAATGTTGAGCTTTAAGCCAACTTTTTCACTGTCCACTTTCACTTTTCTCAAGAGGCTCTTTAGTTCTTCACTTTCTGCCATGAGGGTGATGTCATCTGCATATCTGAGGTTATTGATATATTTTCCCCCAATTCTCCCAAATTTTGGAGTTTTGGAGGATTGAAATGTTTCCAACAACAGTTATTCTAAATTATTCAGAAAAACCTTATCAGCACCAATAAGTTTTCTTCTCAAGGAGAAAAATGATCTTTCCTTTCTCATATTTATAAAGTTCCATAGTATTTATGCTAGCTGGCTCTCACAATAAAGTAGTGATATCCTCAAGATAAACTAAAAGAAAGTGTTAAGCCTAGATTTAAATACCAATCTTCATTTGGAAACCTGTCTCCAAGCTTCCAGGATATCATTAAAGATATAAGGTAAAGACATTTTATAAAAATGTAAAATGAAGAGTAAGAATACATGAACAAATTAATACAAATGTCACAGAATCTTATCATTTAAGCATTTAGAGCCTTATAACAACCTCACAATGTATACGAAAAAATAAACCACAAATATTGAACATCCATCATGAATAGTTCATAAATGGGTGAAGCCAGATGGTCATTTGAGCTTCAGGCTCACTAGGGGCTGAACCTTTGTCATCACTATGATTCATGATCTGACTTTTTACAGTTTCAGAAAAGCAGCTTTGTTTGGCTCCCCCATGCTGTAATGTGTATGATGGAATGGATTCACATGAATCTAATGAGAAAGAAACCCATTTAAATCCTAAATCATCAACTATTTAAGTGTAAGATATCGTTTGACCCAAGAACTAGAGACATCTCTCTATGGAACAGGTGTTTGCTGGGGGGTGGGGGGGTATTCACTTGAAAGCCAAGTTAGCAACTGGCAGTTGGCCTGGTGAGAACAGAAGAGAGCACAGGTTATGATATTCCTTAGGGAAGCTGATCTGAGCAGTGGAGCCCTCTCTACCCTGGGGATATATTTTTGTGGAAAGAGCAGGATAACTCATTAATAAGCAGAACACCTGCCCTCTGGGTAGCACTGGAGAAAAACTGCAGATTTTCTCTCTGCAACTCCCTTTTCTTTTCTAGACTGCACAGGAACTTGTCTATACTTCTTACCTCATTCTCCTTTATTCTGGCTTACGTAATAGACTGTTGTCTGTTTCCTAATAATATAAAGGAGGCACCTCAATGACACCAGTGTAATGAAGCAAGAATTTGGTCTGGGGCTTGATTTTACCCTCAGAGAATTACCTCAATTATTCACTCCAATGAGAGGATGAGGACAGGAAGTAAACCAGAAATATGTGCCACCATGTATAATATTGATGTACTTCTCCACCAGACTAGGATGGAGGAGGCAGTAGACATTAAAATAAGGAAAAAGACTGGATGTGTTAAGGAACTATTAACAGATTTTTTTAAGTCTTATATACAAAAACACCTTAAGTAAAATCTACCTTGGTAAAGCAAAAATATTTCTGGGTGAAAATATTTATTTGTACCTTGGAGATACTACATAAACTTACTCAAATAATGTGAATTAACCAGAAATATTAGATGAGCAAACGATTATCAGTAATATAAATCCAATGGAAATGATATTTTATAGATATATAAAGAAATTTTATATAAATAGGTTATTTGCTGCTACATTTAATTTTGGCAATTATAAATCAATTCGAATCATAAAGCCCATGAAGATTATCAAAAATTAGGATGAAGGAAGAAAAAACATTAAGTTATTCCAAAATGCCAAAATTCTTCAAAATTTATTTCCTTTTTATATATTTGGCTGTACCGGGTCTCAGTTGCAGCACTCAGGATCTTTGCTGCAGCATATGGGATCTAGTTCCCTTACCAGGGATCAAACCCAGGCCCTCTGCATTGGGAGCTCAGAGTCTTAACCACTGGACCACCAGGGAAGCCCCCAAAATGCCAAATTTTAATTGACCTAGATTAAATATGAATGTTTCAGTTGTCCTGCAACTGTCAACGCATGTTCTCCTCCATCTATATTAATGCAGGATGTCAGCAATTTACTCTTCGCCTCTCTGGCGTCCCCCCTCTCCTGTTTACCCGGCTTCATGTCTCCCAGCCCACTACTGTCATCACCCCTGCGCATTCCCCCCTGGCCCTTCTCCCTCAACAGCAGGATCACTTGACCACGCCCAAACCTCTCTCTCCCCAAGTAGCTGAATTGCTAAAGAAAAACCCACAACCACAGTAACAAGGCACATGTTATATCCGTGTCCCAAAAGCTCAAAAGGCACTCAGCACCATCTGGTGACTCTCAGAGATACCAAGAAAATTTGTCCTGAGTGAAAAGTCCCTTTAGGGAAACAATGGAATAAACTCAAAGACTAAAAAGACCTGTTGGTGTATAGTTCAGAATCATCTCCCTATCACTGATCACTCAGTATTTTCATGGTTTCAGGGCAAAAAATAATAATTCATAAATATTTTACTCATTGGTGGGCATGAATAGCCTCTTGACAGCTTATCAGTGTCCATGAGGGCTACCTGCTCCCCTGCTGAGACTCCCACTCATTCTGGGTTTAACAGTTTCTACCTCTCCAACACCCCCGTCCCATCATCAAACAATGGGAATTCAACAGTGGGCTCGGCATGTGGCATAAGGCACAAACGGACTCCTCCGAATGCACTGCCACTTGGGGCGAGGATGCTTCCTATCACCCCCTTTCATCTGGTATGGCACAGCCCAGCCTCTGAACACCAGCACCTGGATTGACAGGAAATTAAGGGGAATGAGATGCCCTGATGTTACCATGAAAGGCAGGTGACATGCGCGCCTTCACTACCAATCAGGAGACATCACTTGCCACCCTGAGGGAAATGAGAGATGAGTTCGGAAGTCTTTCAGCTCATACAACCATTTATAACAGCAAAGAAAACACTACCAGAGCCTCCCACCTGATATGTCATCCTGAAAGACAGACAAAATATCCAGAAAAACCGTTTCCCATAAATCCAGGATGTGTCAGCTGCCTAAAGCCCCATGCAAGACTTCACACACAAGACTGACAAAGGGGACTGCTCCTAGCTCCTGGCTCTGGGCCCCTGGTTATTGACACATTGATACAGAAGAACAAAACAATCCAGAAAGACCATCTGAAGGAACCTGGGCTGCCTTCCAGCCAGGCTTCTTAGCAATTCCTTCCCACTTTCATTTCTAATTCCTACCTAAACCTACTTGCTCAGCCCAGGCCCTGTGCACTTCTGTCTCCCAGTGCTACTGACCTGCCCTGTGTGTACACACTGCAGACCCCCTGGTTGCCTCCCACCTCTAATCACACCCCATTACCTGTTTGTCCCCTTCGGGGCAGGAGATAACCAGGACTGAAAATGCAAATGATCAATCTGAACCTGCTTAAAACTAGACAGAGAGACCAGAAGCTCAATCTGGAGGCACTTCCACATTCGAAGCATCAGTTCTAGAGATCTAAAGGTATTATGTTTTCCTCAGCTCTCTTCAACAGGTCCTTATGATTTTAGGTTATCTTTAGTTTCTTCCCCTTGTCACTATCAAGTAGCTACAGAGGCTCCTGCTAATTTTTCTACTTGCCTGCCATCTGAAAGAAAAGAGAATTAGAAAATGGACCACTGCTTCCAAGAACAGAAGTACGGAAAATTATTAATCTGAAATAAATAAACTGTGTTCATTTCAAAAGTGTTTACTTTCCCCTATCTTTTTAGAAAGGATGTAGCTAGTTTATATTTCATTTGGAAACCAACTGTTTATAAGAAGAACCAAGGACTGTGAAATCCTCTTTGGGAAAGAATGTAAAAGACCAATTAATAAATACACAGAACAATCAGCAGTAACCACTTTTTTAATATACCCAGATTCCCTGACTCTGGAATACATCAGTAAGCCTAGAACAATGTACATAGTGCTAAGCTTGTACTCGGGAGGAGGAAGGAGGAAGCATCAATTTCTTTTGCCCTTTTTTCTCCTCTATAAAATCAGGACTCCATGGTCTTGTGTTGTATTAAATTAAAAAACAATAGCAGTTATTTACATTCTAAACTTGTGAAATAATTTCACAGTGTACCTACCTGATGTCTAGTTTTCATCTCAAGTTTCCAAATGTTGGGTGTACAACGCAAGGTTTGGGAATAGTAAAGTGTTGGAGAGACTGCAGTTGTTCTCAACATACTTCTTTTCTTTGTTTTTCTTTAAAAGCAGATTGCCATATTGTTAGGGGTGGCAATGTAACTGAGTTTTAAAAGTCAATAATTCCCAAACTCCCTTGTATGAAAGAGAATATAAAGATTTGAACAAATGTCATTGACAGGCTTCTGGAAAATGCTATTCAAAGGGTTGACAGCCTTCACCTTTCTCCCTCCTGCTCTCTAGAAGGTGGACAGGATGGCCAGAACTCCAGCAGCTATCTTGTGAATGGAGGTGACCTTGAAAATGGAAAGCCTGGCCTAAGAAGAATAGAACAAAATAATAGAAACAGTTGAGCCACTGATGATTTTTTGTGTGTGTGTATGTGTATCATAGAAGTCCTTGACTACTGACCTTAAGATTTTTTTTGCATAAGAAAAAAAATGAACCTCTAAAGTTACTAGTATCTCAGGTCTCTATGACTGGCAGCTGAAACTATCTCAATACAGTTATTAGAAGTTATTTGACCCCTTTTTAAAGAAATTTGTCTTGCAACACTATACATTATTTGGCTGATTGAGACCACCACTAGTTCATGCTCCGTGATATCAAGTGATTCCTCAGAAATGCCTGGCACACTACTCAGTTCCCACCATCATCTGACCTTCCAACTGAACAAGAGTTCTTCCAAGTCTCTTCAGCTTTCCACAAACCTCCATCCTCTTTTGAATTCAAACAGACAATCTCACCTTCTACTTTAAGAGAAAAGAAATGTAGAAATCATCAGATAAGGGCCAACACAGCTCCCTCCATGAAATTCATAAACCTCCTCTTACTTCTGAGTCAGTATGGGTTAAGAGGCCAGACTCTGGATGCAGAAAGACCAGGTTGGAACCCTGTCCACTCTCTGAGAAACCTTGGAGAGATTGCTTACCCTGCCTAAGCTTCAACTCATCTATAAAATGGAAACAATTGTATCTGTACTTCATGAGCTTTTGAAAGGATTAAAGGAGATAAATGTTTTGCATGCTGATGCCTGGAACCTAGAAAGCACTGAAACAATGTTAGTTCCTACTGTAATTAAGTCTATCTGTCACAGTCACCATAAGGTAAAGAGCCTGATAAACTGGAGGACATAATAAACATTTGCTGAATGAACTATCCATTAAGACAAATTCCATTTAAAATCTAGGGAAAATCCCTGGAAGATAAATTGAGCCCGTATTACTGGTAAAGTTATACACATATGTCTGTGTAACTTATCCAAACGTACACCATAAGCCAACAGAGATGATCACGTTTTCTGATTTCTTTCGCCTTTTTCTAGGTGACAGACTTGGTATTGTTAGGTAGTTAAAATAGGAAACAGGAGTCCAGAATGGTGGTGCCTAAAAGATAAGGAAGGGAAAAGCCTCTGAAAATGGAATAAAGGAAGGTCCGAGGACCGGAGTGAGGACCTCAGGTAGAACAAACACTCCTGGCTAGCCCAATTTACACAGGGCAGGCCCAAGGGGAGGAAAAAACATATAAAAAGAGGAGCCAAAGGGCCGGGGATCTCTCTCTGTCTCCCGGGCACTGGCGCGCTCCCCCACTCTCCTCTCTTCATGTCTTTGGGTCGACATGCCCTCACGCCTCAAGGATGGATTTTTCTGCTATTTTCTAAATAAAATAGAGCTGTAACACTGATCTGTCTAAGAGCTATAACACGGTCTGTTCAAGACCTGAGAGCTATAACATGGTCTGTCCAAGACCCGAGAGCTATAACACAGTCTGTCTGAGAGCTATGACACGCTGAGGGCTCTAATGTCCGCACCTTCAAATTTTTGTTGGGACGAGACAGAACCGAGGAGAAAATACTCGCCTGACGGTATGAAGATGTGCTTGGCTGATTTAAACAGTGATCTTGGGACTTTCCTGGCGATCCAGTGGTTAAGACTCTGAGTTCCCACCGTAGGGCATATGTTCGATCACTGGTCAGGGAATTAAGATCCCATGTGCCTAGTGGTGTGGCCAAAAACAGAATGACAGGGCATTTATGTGAAGAAGGTTCGCTTCTGGTCAAACAAAGCAATTTAAAAAGAGAAAACAGTTATCTTGTACTTGTCAGGCGAGTGTATGCTCCTCGGTTCTGTGTCATCACAACAAAGATTTGGAGGACAGACATTAAAGTCCTCGGCTTGTCACAGCTGTCGGGTCTTGGACAGACCGTGTTATAGCTCTCAGGTCTCGAACAGATGGTGTAGCTCTTAGGCAAATCAGTGTTACAGCTCCGTGTTACAGCTCTATTTTATTTATATAATAGCAGGAAAATCCATCCTCAAGGCGTGAGGGCATGTCGACCCAAAGACGGGAAGAGAAGAGCGCCCAGCATGCAGCAGAGAGAGACAGAGAGAGACAGAGTGAGAGAACCCTGGCCGTTTGGCTCCTCTTTTTTATATGTCTTTTCCTCCCCCTGGGCCTGCCCTGTGTAAATTGGGCTAGCCAGGAGTGCTGATTGTTCTCCCTGAGGTCCTCACTCCGGTCCTCGGACTTTCCTTTGTTCTATTTTCGTGGGTTTCTCTCTTCCTTGTCTTTTAGCCACCCCTACTCTGGACTCCTGTTTCCTAGTCTAACTACCTAACATACTGAACTGAGAGAACGCTGAGACATATCACAAAGCAAATGATGCCAGCTCAGAAGAGAAGCTGTATAAAAGTTAATACAACAACATAAGAATTTTCCCCTTCAAAACATAAGTAAATTCTACTGTAACTGACATTATTTTAAAAGAAATGATGAGACTCTTAACTTTTCTAACAGGTTTGGGGCACTTGGGAAGGTAAGCAAATAAATCCACAGAATGCTATGAGTTCAAGAAACCATGCCAGAATAATTTTTAAATCACCATCCCATACACAAAAGCAGAGATGTTAAAAAAAAAATAGCTAAGTAAAGATCTATACAAACACTGTGATGCCTCAGGTGACACAAAATACAACAGTACCAATGAAATGGGCTTAGGACAGATCACCAAAGCCAATGCAAAGTACCCAGACTTAACATCAGTTTGGTCAGGAACGACACTCCAGGAAATAATTACTTTGAAAAAGGAAGTATGCACGGCCTATGGGAAGTATAATGCAATATCCTTCTTATATCACAGAGTAGAATGAATGAATATACACTGAGGTTTCATTTTCTGGGTCATTAGAGAGGGTAAGGAATGACAGGTTGTCCTAAAACCATATGGATTATAGTTAAATCTGTCTGAGAAATTCTCTGAACTATATGAATAAACAGCATGAAGGTAGAAATTATGAATGAATAAACTGACTAAAAGTATTAGACGTTTTAATATTGGAACTATGATAACAGGTATGCTAAGAAGTAAACTGATAGACTCCTTAACACAGGTGACTAAAGCAGCGTTTCAAAGGCACACTTCCTTCCTCAATGTCAGCAAAGTCTTACCGACCACGCACTTCAGGAGGAGTCACCCAGGGGGTTTTGTTTCAAATTCTCAGTGTTATACAGTCAGTGTTACCAGGTCCTCTGACAATAACTTCAGTCTTTTATACACAACAATGTTCTCTACCACCTAAGGAGATTGCTACTTTAATTTTTTTTTTCCTTATTCCAAATGGCCCATTAGTGAAATAAAGGCCTATTCAATACTTGCAAGAACCCCCACGGCTCCAAGCTAAACTACTGCCTAAAATCAAACTTTTAAAATAAGCCTGCTGCTCTCAGTTCTCCTTTATTTCCTCACAGGGTTGAAGTTCAGTTGAGAAACCTGAGTTTGGGTTCTGCCTCTCCCACTTAGCAGCACTGAAGCAGCATGCCCTCACCCTGCTTGTCTGGTCCCATGTTTTCCATCTGCAAGATGGAAGGGTTTGAGTAAATGGTCTTTGAAGTTCTTCGCAAATACACTGTCAAGCTCTTCTACATGATTTTAGATGTCCATTTGCATATTTGATTGGTAGACCTTGAGGTTATCTGCTTTCAGACATTGCTGCTGCTGCGTTGCTCCAGTCGTGTCCGACTCTCTGCGACCCCACAGACGGCAGCCCACCAGGCTCCCCCATCCCTAGGATTCTCCAGGCAAGAACACTGGCAGTTCTTTTAGGTGTGAAGTATTCTCTGAATAACTGACTTTTTTTTTAACATGGAATACTGAGTCAAAGCACATTTCACTCAGTTACATTTTTCCATTAGAAATAACTTGCCATTAAAATCATACAGTACTAATATTATCACAAACCATACCACTAAAGCAAAGAAAAAAATAAATTCATGAAGGCACAGTTGGACATGAACTATTTAATCCAATCATGATGTTTCTGTAAATCTGTTTAGATGGCTTGCCATTTATTTGCTCATTCATTCATTATTTATTGAATGTGTACCATGTGTTAGGTGCTGTGCTAAATTTTATATTTATAATAGTTTTATATTTAGCACAGCACTTAGACACATGGTAAACATTCAATAAAGTTTTTAAAAGCCTTCTAAGGCATAGATATCACCCAACTCATTACATTATGTTAAAGTCTGTGAGCTTCCTTGACATCAGAAGACCCTCACTATACGCTAATACCCTCCAGGGGAGAAAGAACTGGTTTATCCCCTCAGACTTCTTAGCTTACAGAACCTGAACTATTCACGCCCATAGCTGGACTTCTGTTATACATGTCTCTATTATGCCATGATCCTTTCAGAAATTATTAATGCTGGTGGTTCCAATGAACATTTTTTCAGTACATACGTGTGGTGAGGTTAGCATGTGTCAAGCAGCATGTTAGGTGTCAGACATACACCGTGAGCACAGGAGTGGGGTAACCATGCTATAGCCTGATCACTGGGCAGATATTGATGGAAGTGTGTAAGATCATAAGACGCGAGCCTATGTTCCTGGCCTTTCTCATCGCTACTCTTATTATTTATTCAGGTGACTGTCCTGTGGCTTTGAGTCCTTGAAAACCAGTAGGAACTCGTAAATACTTTCTAAATGAAAACGTTCATTTAGAAGTTTCTAAATTTCTGTTTCTGATCACAAGGATATTGCTAACTCCAAAGAAGCTGGCTGCCACCAGTAAAGAACAAATGAGCACGCATTCGCAAAACATCTTTAGACATTTCTGTGGACATCCACCTCATAGGCGTGGTTGCCTCCTAGTACCCATCCTCCCCTTCCCCTTTCCTAACGGAGCCATGATTTAGTTCAAGTCTCCCCCTCTCAATGGGCCCATAGTTCCCAGAGGAAGCCGATCCTCTCCCGGATCCTAGGCTGGGTCTAGACAACGTACTCTTTCCATGATCATCTCAGTGACCTTGGTGTTGATGGTTCAGAAGTAAGCATATACCTAAGTCAACCAGTCAGACCAAAGGAAATGATTTTTAGTCTATGGCCAGAGAAGTAGTCTTTTCTTCCACTATAATTAGGGACAACTGCTGCCAGTGATGGCAATTATCTTGTAACCATGGTGGGAGCTAGCTTTAGAAAAAGGGTGACATGGAGACCAGAGTAGATCTGAGATATTAGAAAAATGAAGCCAGAACGGTCCAACTTCTGGCTTCCAATGTGATTATCTATCTGTTTATTATTTACAGAATTTTAAGTGGAGTTTTTCATTGCCTATAGTTAAAAGTATCTTGATAAAATCCTCTGGAAGCTATCTGTTGAAGTCCACATTATGGGAAAAGAAATGTGCTTTTAGAATACAAGAATGCATTTAAATTTAAATTCTGACCAGAAGGGCAGAATATCTGCTTCAAGACCCAGCTAGAGAGTGAAGAATCCATGATTATTGCTATAAAGTCCAAACAACATTTACTTAATAATTTGTAAGGCTCTTTTCCCGCTCTAAAAATTTGATATTTAATGCCCTTGATGTTTGCTTTTAAAGTTTATTTTGTGAATTGAAAAGGGCTTCCTTTAAGTTAAAAGCAACATAAAGCAATATTCATTGGATAATTCATTCATTTACAGAGGCAAAAAATTAACAATAAAAAACTCAAAGATGAAAAACTTGTAAAAGAATCATGGTCATAGAATCACAGGTGGAAGTAAACCTTACAAGAATGTCTAGATGAATGCCTTTCAAACTTTTCCACTGAAAACCACAAGGGAAATGTTTATGAGAATGGAAATCGTGCCTAAAGTGGCCTGTCAAAAGTGTGCAATATCTTCGACACTTGACTTTTTAATCTTTAAAAAGCAAGGGGATTTTGTATTCTAGGGCAGAATATTATTCCCATATAGTCTTCCCAAAGTCTTAGTGAGAGTAATAGCCCAGTTAGACGAGCCCTGTCTTTGCTCTGTCTGTAGGCTGTCCTCACTGACACACCACTGTGCATCCCTAAGGGCAGATGGTATGTTTACACAACCATTACTCTCACGTCACACATCAGAGAACTGAGGCCAAGAGAGGTTAAACAACTTGACCAAAGGCCTTAAGATATTACTAGCAGAGCTGAAAACAGACTCAAGCTCACTGTAACTTCCAAGGCCAAATGCTTTTTTTGATCTTTGTAAGAAAATAAGAACAAATATAAATTAGAAGTTTAGCAACAGGTGTCCCAGAATTCATGAGACTGTGGGTCATATGCTGAAATGCCCACCTCAGTGACTTTGCATTTGCTCTGCTTTTTCTCTAGAAGACTCTTCTAATTCCCTCCATGGCTGGGTGCATCCCAGCATCTCTATCTCAGCTTATACCTTGTTATTGTTTAGTTGCTAAGTCATGTCTGACTCTTTTGTGACCCCATGGACTGTAGTCCACCAGGCTCCTCTGTCCATGGGATTTCCCAGGCAAGCATACTGAAGTGGATTACTATTTCCTTCTCCAGGGGATGTTCCCTACCCAAGGATCAAACCTATGTCTTCTGCATTGGGAGGTGGATTCTTTACCAGTGAGCCACCCAGGAAGCCCCAGCTGAGATGTTACTATTTTACAAAAGAAGCCTTCCCTGATCACCCTCTCTAAAGTAGTCCTCCCACCTCCAGCTATGCTCTACCATAAGCTCCACAAAGAACAGACCTTTTCTGTATTGTTAACACCAGAATTGGGAGTTTGCACATAGAAGATGTTTGAGAAATACTTGTTAATTGTAAATAAGTACCCTATGCTGTCCTCTCCTACAACAACTTTCCTCCTTCATCTTTGGCTTTTCAAGTATTACACATACTAAGGACAACCCAAATCTTACTTCTTTCAGGAGGCCTCCCTTAGATCTATTTACCCAACTAGCTAGCAAGGACATGGAGAATAGGAAACTTGTCTTATCATGTTTATACACCCAGATCCTAACATAGGAGGACCTTTGATTCTAGCCCTTCCCTCCCATCACCTGCTCATTTGCCTTTCTCATCTCAGTGCGTTTTTTTCTGGTTCTAGAAGACCATGTCAAGGTTATCCTACACATGACTAACTGTACTTTCCATTATGCCAATTCTGTTCCTTAAACACTTCAATGTAAATTTTAATTCTGTCATTTCATTTGGTTTTTCCCCCCATGTGTTCTTTTCCTCCTGTCATCCAGGTTCTCTTTTTTACCTCAAACTATTCTTTCATTTGGGCTTTCTGCACTGTTAGTGAGCTTCTGTTTCTTTGTAGTTGATGAGGATGCCTAAGTTATTTAAAATAGCATTCTATTTCCTGTAATAAATTATACTCAGAAGTACTCTCTTCTTCTGATCCTTCAGCCTGATGCCTCTTCTGCTTAGCCTGCACTGTTATTCTGTGGGCCCCAGACTTAGAAGTTCCCCTGTTTTCATCCTTAGAAGGAGGGGAGTTCCAGTCAGATTCATATATTGACCAAACTGGTTATTCAGAGAGCTCTTATTCCTATCACTGTCTGGCAGGGAAGAGGTCTAGTCCTGGATGTAAAGCAAAGGGAGGTTTGGTGTGTTGGATCTCTCCTGGCTCCAAGAATCTAGCCTAATTTAGAGTAGCTCCAATGGACCTACGTGGGATATACTCCCAATTCTTATCAAATGATGGATTTCAGAAGAACTGGAAAAGCCACAACCACCAATGTGCATGCAGGGAAATATTTGCTAAGACGCAATGTACTCTTCCTCCAGCCCCCTCTACGCTGTGTTTCACTCTGTTGCTTTCTAAATGGATTGCCTTCACATAGATACTGAAAGCAACGGGAACAGAATTTAAGCCTCTTCACAGGAAATGAAGGAAAAGAATAAAAGCAAGAGGCCAAGAACTGAACCTTACCATTTGCAAAAATTAAGGACTGGAGGAAGAGAGGGAGAGAGAAGCAGCAGTCCAAGAGCTAAATGGCAGCCATGTAAGTCACAGAGATGACCTGAGGCAGAGGGAAAGCTGAAATACTGTGAAGACGTGACCATCAGCGTCAGCGATTGCATCAGGGAAAAAGAATGAATACCGCATGACCAGGAGGTCCTAACGTCCTTGGACTATTCAGAGGGATAATGCAGAGGATCACTCTGGCAGGTTAATTAAACAATGAATGAAACGATGAAGAAAGGAAAACCAGGGCACGCTGACTGAGAAAGATTGACAGTGAAATACAGGAGAGAAATAGGGAGTAGGTGTCTATTTCAGTGTTGTAGAAGAGATGTTAAAATCTGTGAGCACTATTTAAATCTCCAAGTAAAAATAATTGATTTTTGTGATTGCCCTTTTTGCATTGGGGAAGACTATCTCAGGTTTAGAAAACATAAGAGGAGCCACGAGTACACTATTTTTTAAAATAAAGGGTCACAAGTGGGATAAGGGGAAAGAATGCAATTCCAGAAATTAGAAATCTGAGAAACGTAGGTAAAACGTCTATAAGGGAAAGTTCCGTGACTTTTTGAACACTGCATCCAATAATTTCTCCCTTAATTCTGCTAAATACCATGGAATTTGGGGACCTCTCTTTTTAGAATTTTGTAGAACTGTTATATGGCTCCAATACCAACTACAGGTTATTCTGTAGGCTTCTTGCTAAATTCTGAAGGCTTCTTATAACTAAATAGAACACTGAACTTGTATGACTTGATGGTTAGACATTACCATACTCACTGAGCACAAAGATTATAACAGAAGAAAAAGTGAAATTCCTTTGAACAGTGTTTAAAATGTATGCATTTTATAGGTAAGGAAAAGTCATTAAATACTACCTTTCATCTCTCACATGCTGAGAGCATCAAAGAGCTATGCTTTTCAACCACCATCCAGCAAGAGTAAGTGACAACACAAAGGATCTCGACCACCAGCAAATCTGGTAAAGGCGTTGGAACCCAAGAACCAGGAAAACTGTGCATCTCAGCTATGATCTACAACCCCAAAGACAGCCCCAAGAAGATCCACCCATCAAGGAACAGCAAAAGCACAAACAAGCAGACAATCACTCCATTGGTCTAACCATCCGCTAGCCGCCTTTACTTCCTGTGTCATTTGAGAAAGGTAGTGAACTGGAAACTCTGCCACTCTAAGAACTAATTCCTGCCCTGGAAGAGAATCCTCACTGCATCAACTGCTTAACTACTTTAACTTCTAAACAGGGATTCATTCAAGTAAGCCAGACAGAGAATGACCAATATCATATGATGCATAAATGCGAAATCTAAAAAAAAAAAAAAAAACAAATGAAAGTATATACAAAACAGAAATAGACCCACAGATGTAGAAAACAAAGTTGTGGTTACCAAAGTGCAAAGTGGAGGATAAATTAGGAGTTTGGGATTAACATATACACACTACTATATTTAAAATAGATAACCAACAAAGAGCTCCTATATAGCACAAGGAATTATATTTGCTATTTTGCAGTAACCAATAAGGGAAAAGAACCTGAAAAAACATATATTACTGAATCACTTTGCTGTAGACCGGAAACTAACACAACATTGTAAATCAAATATATACTTCAATACTAAAAAAAAAAAGTAAAATAAAATGAGATGCACTCATACAAGTAATTTTTGAGGACTCCTATGTTTCAGCTCTAAGGCTGGAGCAAACAGGTCACTTCGTTATGTGAGCAGAAGGATAAAGATCATATATACTAAGAAACCATATCCAAGGCATTAGGCTCAAGGGGCTAAAATCAGAGGGAGAGAAAAGACTCACAGGTTATCAATGTGCTTAAGTGAAAGTAAACCCACCTAGGGATGACATTATTCTTATAGGTGGCAATTGCCTTTTTTATTAAGAATCTTTCCTATAACATGTTTCAGCCTCTAATCTAATTTTTCTCCTGGATACTGAGCTTGTCAGCTGAGCCTAACTTTCCATGGCAAAGTACCTTTCAATGATCTGACCTAACCTTTTTCTTAAGTACAGTCAACATAAATGGAGGCTGACACCATTTTTCCAAGTCTTATGTCATATAAAAGCATGACAAAGAGTGTACCTCTTCCCAGAGGAGCTGTAGAGGAGTTCGGGATCATCAACATGTTAATTCTCCAGAGAAATCTACAGTATAAGATGAGCTCACTTGTGCGTAATTAAACTAAAAATAAATTCTGTCATATTATATGGAAATGACTGCTGACATTTTCCCCACACATAACTCTAGTCTGAGGATAAAATCAGCCTAGTGTTTTGTTGATTTTGGAATTCATTTATCCTACTAAATGCATAACATCAATTATTTAACTCCTTCTTCTACACATTTTAACCAGGGTGTACATCTTAGTTTCTGCATATTCAGTCCTTTTAACAGAAATTAATTGAAAAGTTAATAGGCCTACTATAGCTAGCTGCTATAACACGCTCTGGGGACATCATAAGGAAACATAAGGAAGAAGTGCTCTGCCTTCATGGAACTTACATGGAGCTTACATTTTAGTGGATGGATACACAAATGCCCCATCTACTAAAGATAACGCAGCAATGCTTTCCATCACAGTGAAATCTGCTTTCTTTCCTAGCTTTGGAAATGACTGAATACTGAAGTGAGGTCAGTCAGCAACTTTTATTGTGCACAGTATTAAACCACAGCCCACATCTAAATTTTAGCAGATTTGTGTGATAGTCAGTGGGCTTTTTTTCCCCCTACAACACCGTGTTCTTCCTTGCATAAGTTATCTTTAATGGAGGTTATTTTTTCCCAGTCTTAACCTCACCAACTCTCCCCCCACAGCATTACTCATTCTCCCAAAGTGTACTAAATATTCTCTTGCAGACTGTATGCTCATATGAGAGGACTTGTTTTGAATGGTACTTTCTTGGCCTTGATCTCGTCTTTTACAAGATCTCCAAAGTCTCCTTAATGTGGCATAAAGTGTGATCACTTCTTATCTTTTCAGGTCACTTCATACAACTCACTTTGGAGTCCACAATATGGCTTTATTTCTCAAACACGCATGCTCTATCTTACCCCCAAAGCCCTTGCTCATGCTTCTATGGCCACCTGGAACAGGCTTTGGCCACATTCTTTCTGGGGCAAAACACTTTTTCATCCTTGAATACTTAGTTCAGACTCTACCTTCTCCAAGAAACTTTCTCTGAGCCTTATATCTGGGCTCCCCAGGAGTCCTTTAAGCTCTCTGCGCTGGCACAGTACACAAGAAAGAACTGTATTAACTGAACTTGCCACACTGTATTATAATCATCTGGCAGATGATCTACAAGGAGAGATGAAGTCCTGGTCATGTTGGTGAACTTATGTCTTGAACAGTGCCCTCCATATGCCAGACACTAAAAGACATATTTGCCCAATAAACACTTCAGGAATTTAAAAACATGCTTCAATAAAATTCTTTAACAGGAAAAACAGCAAGTGACAAAAACTTATAAAATTATCAAGATCCCTAAACTAAAGAATGTTTCTTAACTTGGTCCCAATGTTTACCTTCTTTCTCAACACAAGCTGTCTATTTATTAAGCTCTGGGTTTTAACTAGATATTAAACACAAGTAAACGCTTGTTTAAACTTGAAAAATCCTACAGGGATCGTGGAAGTTGATAGAGGAAACACAGTAAGCAACTGAACAAATATCTGTTATGAGATTTACCCTCTGCCCAGGAGACACCAGGAAGAACTTCATTAGCAAAGATCTTCCTTCACCTATGAGGTAATGAAAAGGGAATTGCCAAAGCCCTCAAGGCAAGGAACGGGTGACATCAACCTTATCCTGAGCAATCTGAATCTATCCGCAATGCCATGTCCTCCAGAAGGGGCCTGGATGAGAAACGGGAGTTAGCCACGTTTTCATTCATGGTTTTTTTCCCCACCCTGAGCAGCTGCCCTTCTAACAAAAAGATGAACTTTGGTTACAGAGATCCCCTTCACAGGCAGGCCTTTTTTTTTTTTCTTTTTGCCTCTTTCAGTTGCTACTTTCTTATTTTGGGGACAGCGATCTTTTTAGTAAAATTCCTAAGCCAAATAGGTTTTGGATTTCTGTCTGTTGTACAATAATGTATAATAAGAAGGTTATATAATTGTTGTTCAGTCGCTCAATTGTGTCCGACTCTTTGCAACCCCATGGACTGCAGCACACCAGGCTTCCCTGTCCTTCATCATCTACTGGAGTCTGATGAAACTCATGTCCATTGAGTTGATGATGCCATCCAACCATCTCATCCTCTGTCACCCCCTCTCTTCCTGCCCTCAATCTTTTCTAGCATCAGAGTCTTTTCCAATATATAAAGAAGAATGCTTTTGTCCTGATTTCCTGGAAGGGAGCTTCCAAACTCAGAACTACCCAAGTGACAAGAATATCTTTGTTATTCATAGTAGATTCTCAGACCATGCCTGAATTTATGCTAATGAACAAACTCTAGGTGGGCTCCTAGTTTCGGATTGGAGGCCATCAGTGCTAGAAAGACCATCCATGAGATGACAAGGATGGGACTTAAAGCCCTGTGATAAAAAACTTGACCTCTGGGGAGAGAAGAGGGGCTAAGGATTGAATTCAATCATATGGCCAGTGATTCAGTAAGCCATGCCTATGGAATAAAAAGCCCAATATAATCTCTGAACCTAAGGCTCTGGTGAGATTTCTGATAGATGGACCAACTGGTGTGTCTGGAAGGCACTGTCCTGATCCTAAGAAGAGAACACTTGAAATCTCCCTCTGGACCCTGCTCTATAAGTCTCTTCATTTGTCTGGTTCTGATTTGTTCAGTTCAGTTATTCAGTCTCGTCTGACTCTTTGCGACCCCATAGACTGCAGCACACTAGGCTTCCCTGTCCACCACCACTCCCCAAGCTTACTCAAACTCATATCCATTGAATCGATAATACCATCCAACCATCTCATGCTCTGGTGTCCCCTTCTCCTCTTTCCTTCAATCTTCCCGAGCATCAGGGTCTTTTCCAATGAGTCAGCTCTTCGCATCAGATGGCCAAAGTACTGGAGCTTCAGCTTCCACATCAGTTCTTCCAATGAATATTCAGGACTGATTTCCTTTAGGATTGACCGCTTTGATCTCCTTGCTGTCCAGGGGCTCTCTGATTTGTATCCTTTATAATACAACTGTAACTATAAACAATAGTGCTTTCCTCAGTTCTGTGGGTCATTCTAGTGAATCATCAAACCTGAAAGGGTTGTAGGAACCCCTGAATTTGTAGTGAGCTGATCATAACTGAAGGTGGCCCGGAGAAACACAGAACTTGCAACTGGCATCTAAAGTGAAGGCAGCCTTGCTGGGAACTCTGCGCTTGACCTGTGGAATCTCCAGGAGGGAGTGACGGTATGATACTGTTCTACTATGGTAACTACACAAGTACCATATTGATTCAGCATGAATAAAAAAAAAAAATGTCAGGTCGAGAGTCAGGGGACCTGGGTCCAGGATCAAACCTGTCATTTAATAGCTCTGTGCTCTTGGACAAGTCACATAACTGCTCTGAGTGTCAATTTTCTCCTCAATAGAATGAAAGGGCTGGACTCAGTAGTTCAGTTCAGTTGCTCAGTCGTGTCAGACTCTTCATGACCCCATTAATCGCAGCACGCCAGGCCTCCCTGTCCATCACCAACTCCCGGAGTTCACTCAGACTCAAGTGCATCAAGTCAGTGATGTGATCCAACCATCTCATCCTCTGTCGTCCCCTTCTCCTCCTGCCCCCAATCCCTCCCAGCATCAGAGTCGTTTCCAAGGAGTCGACTCTTTCCATGAGGTGGCCAAAGTACTGGAGTTTCAGCTTTAGCATCATTTCTTCTAAAGAAATCCCAGGGTTGATCTCCTTCAGAATGGACTGGTTGGATCTCCTTGCAGTCCAAGGGACTCTCAAGAGTCTTCTCCAACACCACAGTTCAAAAGCATCAATGCTTTGGCCCTCAGCCTTCTTCACAGTCCAACTCTCACATCCATACATGACCACTGGAAAAACCATAGCCTTGACTAGACAGACGTTAGTCAGCAAAGTAATGTCTCTGCTTTTGAATATACTATCTAGGTTGGTCATAACTTTTCTTCCAAGGAGTAAGCGTCTTTTAATTTCATGGCTGCACTCACCATCTGCAGTGATTTTGGAGCCCCAAACCATAGAGTTTGACACAGTTTCCATTGTTTCCCCATCTATTTCCCATGAATTGATGGGACCAGATGCCATAATCTTCGTTTTCTGAATGTTGAACTTTAAGCCAACTTTTTCACTCTCCTCTTTCACTTTCATCAAAAGGCTTTTTAGTTCCTCTTCACTTTCTGCCATAAGGGTGGTGTCATCTGCATATCTGAGGTTATTGATATTTCTCCTGGCAATCTTGATTCCAGCTTGTGTTTCTTCCAGTCCAGCGTTTCTCATGATGTACTCTGCATAGAAGTTAAATAAGCAGGATGAAAATATACAGCCTTGACGTACTCCTTTTCCTGTTTGGAACCAGTCTGTTGTTCCATGTCCAGTTCTAACTGTTGCTTCCTGACCTGCATACAGGTTTCTCAAGAGGCAGGTTAGGTGGTCTGGTATGCCCATCTCTCTCAGAATTTTCCACAGTTTACTGTGATCCACACAGTCAAAGGCTTTGGCATAGTCAATAAAGCAGAAGTCGATGTTTTTCTAGAACTCTCTTGCTTTTTCCATGATCCAGCGGATGTTGGCAATTTGATCTCTGGTTCCTCTGCCTTTTCTAAAACCAGCTTGAACATCAGGGAGTTCACGGTTCACATATTGCTGAAGCCTGGCTTGGAGAATTTTGAGCATTACTTTACTAGCATGGGAGATGAGTGCAATTGCGTGGTAGTTTGAGCATTCTTTGGCATTGCCTTTCTTTGGGATTGGAATGAAAACTGACCTTTCCAGTCCTGTGGCCACTGCTGAGTTTTCCAAATTTGCTGGCATATTGAGTGCAACACTCTCACAGCATCATCTTTCAGGATTTGAAATAGCTCTACTGGAATGCCATCACCTCCACTAGCTTTGTTCATAGTGATGCTTTCTAAGGCCCACTTGACTGCACATTCCAGGATGTCTGGCTCTAGGTGAGTGATCACACCATCGTGATTATCTTGGTCATGAAGATCTTTTTTGTATAGTTCTGTGTATTCTTGCCACCCCTTCTTAATATCTTCTGCTTCTGTTAGGTCCATACCATTTCTGTCCTTTATCGAGCCCATCTTTGCATGAAATATTCCCTTGGTATCTCTAATTTTCTTGAAGAGATCTCTAGTCTTTCCCCTTCTGTTCTTTTCTTCTATTTCTTTGCATTGATCTCTGAAGAAGGCTTTCTTATCTCTTCTTGCTATTCTTTGGAACTCTACATTCAGATGCTTATATCTTTCCTTTTCTCCTTTGCTTTTCGCCTCTCTTCTTTTCACAGCTATTTGTAAGGCCTCCCCAGACAGCCATTTAGTGGCTTTTGCTATGTCCTATCTCTCACTGTTGCCATTAGGCCTCAGTTTGGAGGAGAAGACAAGGACTGCTTTTTCATCTGGATGATTTTCTCTACAGCCTCCTATTATTAGCAACGGTTCACAAATAGGTTTGAGCCCATTGTATTTGCTGATAATTCACAGGCTTATTTCTGAGTAACTGTAAAAATTATTTCCCCACAGTTCAAAAAGGAGGCAAAGTACAATGACAGGTTACAACAGAATGCTCAGGAAAAGGAACTGTGCAGGTTAACAGATACAAGGAGTGAAGATGGTGATGAGTGAGGTGAGGATGAGCTAAGCCACTGAGAGATGGTAGGACCACGGGATGGATGACAGGAAAAGGAATAGGGGGAACCTGTATAGCACCTGATGCTACTGTAATTCCAAAAAGTGCTTGTTGGTCACAGCGAAGATAATGAAGATCAGGTGATATAAGGGAAAGGCTTTGAAATGGTGAGAAATTGCAGGGGAACAATAGTTGAAACCAGATGTCGGATACAGTAGTTGTTAGACACAAGAGGTTATGAAGCCCTTGAAATGTGACTACTCTGGGCTTAGATGTGCTGGAATGTGTGAAACGAAGACCAGATGTCAAATATTTAGTATGAATTTTAAAATGGAATACATATCATTGAGAATTTTCATATTGGCTATTAATACATGTTAAAACAATAATTGGGGGATATATTAGACTAAAATAAATAAAATTAATACTTTTAATTGTTTTAATGTGGCTAAAGGAACATCTTCAATGACATCTAAGGACTAGCATTGTATTTCTATTGGAAGCACTTACAGACATGTTTAGATGTGTCTGAGGGGTATATGAAGGATTCTAAGTGTTTAGTATCAGTTCCGATGGATCTGGAGACATGAAAGAAAGCACAGCCATCATTAGAGAAATCTGCTAAAGAAGCAATGTCTCCATGGGAAAGCCGATTTTCAATATCAGGAAGAAAGTAAAGGGTTATCTGAAAAAAAGGATGTGATAGAATGTAACAGAGGTGTTACCTGGTGCCAAGGTAAGGATCATAGTGCAACATACAAATGTATCACATCAACACCTGTTACACTTTACCCTTACACAGTGTGTGCAGGTGTGCTCAGTGGCTCACTCATGCCTGACTCTGCGACCCCATGGACTGTAGCCCGCCAGGCTCCTCTGCCCATGGAATCTCCAGGTAAGAATACTGGAGTGGGTTTCCATCCCACTCTCTAGGGGATTGATCTTGAGTCTCCTGCATTGCAGGTAGATTCTTTACAGTCTGAGCCACCAGGGAAGCCCCAGCCTTACACAGTGCTATGTCGATACTGTTTCAGTTTAAAAAAAAAGAGAGAGAGAGAGAAAGAAAAGAAAAATAGGTATAGTTCAAGCGTCAGGGGCAGGTTGGTAAATTAAATCACAAGAGAGGTAAGGACTTTGATATTCACCTACCCCCAGGCTGATTCCAAAGCTGACAGCATTTCCCTTAGTTAAGACCAACTTCTTTTTGGAAAGCAAGGTGGATGAATAAGTCATCCAACTATAATACAGTCAATTAGCAAACATTTATTAAGGATTTAACACATCCTAGGCTCTAGAGATCTAAAAATGAGTAAGTTCCTGCCCACAAATTGTTCTCAGTTTAGTAGGATAAACAAGAATATAAAAATAGATAAATTCCAGTATGTGCTGTGCTTAGTCGCTCAGTCCTGTCTGATTCTTTGTGACCCCATGGACTGTAGCCCACCAAGCTCCTCTGTCCATGTGTATTCTCCAGGCAATAATACTGGAGGGGGTTGCCATTTCTTCCTCCAGGGGGTTTTCCCAACCCAGAGATCGAACCCAGGTCTCCGGCACTGCAGGCAGATTCTTTACCATCTGAGCCAACAGTGAAGTCCAACTCCAATACAAATCGTGGCAAATACAATAATTGTGTGTAAACTAAGCCCTGGGGTCAAAGCTGACAGTGAGATACACACAGCTTAAGGTGTGTGCTGTTTCCATTGGGTCATGTGTGGTAGAAAGCGTCCATTCAGCACAGTTTCAATTCTAGCGACAAAAGGGTCATGCCTTCTTGTACTTAAAAACATTAAACCTTTTGATTGGGGGGAAAAATGTTTTTCCCATACTACTTTTACAAATATAAAGGAAAATAACTGATAGTTTACAAACGTACGCAACTGTTTCTCATTTAAACTATAATTATCCTTCATCAAAAAAAATTAAAAAACACCAGCTTATATCCTGCAATATTATTTTTAGAAGTCTTTCTATAAAACAAAATATGCAAACAACTGCTACCTGCTTCCACCATCTTAAGATGCCAGATGGTTACAAAAGAGAATATTTCTTTCATTTCCCTAAGCCAGAAAGAAAAACACCAATACAGTATACTTACACATATATATGGAATTTAGAATGATGGTAATGATAAACCTGTATGCAAGACAGCAAAAGAGACACAGATGTATAGAACGGCCTTTTGGACTCTGTGGGAGAGGGAGACGGTGGGATGGGTTGGCAGAGTGGCAGTGTAACATGTGTGATATCATAAGTGAAACGAATCGCCAGCCCAGGTTTGATGCAGGATGCAGGATGCTTGGGACTGATGCACGGGGATAATCCAGAGAGAGGGTGTGGGGCGGGAAGGGGGAGGTGGGCATCGGGATTGGGAGTTCATGTACACTCGTGGCTGATTCATGTCGATGTGTAGCAAAACGAATATAGTATTGTAAAGCAAAACAAACTAAAAAATAAAAATTAATTAAAGAAAAAAATAAAATAAAATACAGTGTGTTTGGTACAGTTAGTTTCTAAAAGGTGTAATGTGAAACAGCAAAATCTCCTTAGCATAAACAAATCAGCCTGTGTTGACCTTTCTGGTTCTTCTCATTGTTCAAAGGTGCCACAATCAAGGTAAAGATAACTTTGATAACAACTGGTGTGCATGTATTTACTGGGTGGGGTGGGGGCGGCGCACATACATGTATGTTTGGGGCAAGAACTGACCATCTCTGGGGCTCTAATCATTGTGGTTAGAACAAGTCCATGATGGAGCAAAGGCAATGGGTGTTCAGCTCAGTTCAGTCGCTCAGTCGTGTCCGACTCTTTGCGACCCCATGAATCACAGCAAGCCAGGCCTCCCTGTCCATCACCATCACCCACAGTTCACTCAAACTCACATCCATCGAGTCCGTGATGCCATCCAGCCATCTCATCCTCGGTCGTCCCCTTCCCTCCTGCCCCCAATCCCTCCCAGCATCAGGGTCTTTTCCAATGAGTCACCTCTTCGCATGAGGTGGCCAAAGTACTGGTGTTAGAATCTGAAAAAACTGGATCCAAATCTTATCTCTGGCTTACTAAATTTAGAACCTTGGGAATGTGAACAACTTCTCAGAATTTCAGTTTTATCACCAAGATAATGGCGCTCATATGCTCCACACCCAGAGCAGTGTGAACATTAAATGAATAATCTGCTAAATAGGAAGGCGCTCCGTGTCCGTTCTCCAATGCTTCTTCCTGCAATCTCCACTGCCCCTTCGGACCTGGTCACGGCCATCTACCTCCAAAAGAATGACGAAACTGTATCAATCAGCAGAGTAGCTATTCTTCTCCTAAAGGTATCAGTGCATCAGTGAAAGCGGTCAGCCACATCCTGTGTATTAAAATGAAAGAACATGGTTCTGAAATAAAACTGTCATTAATTTCTACAAAAATTAACTGCTTAAGGATTTTCTAGCAAAATTAATCCAAGCTAATTGAATAGTCCTTGGAGAGCAGGAAAATCATGAGGGCCATCACACATTATTGATTCAGTTTCTACAAAGTTGAAAAGCAAATTATAGAAAGTTGTGATGAGAACTCCCTATCAGCATGAATAAAGGCTCATAAACTTCACTCACTTAATTCCAACAGTCTAAAATTCAATAGAAGAACTATGTCTTAAAATAACCCTAAGAGAGTATGTTTTATCAGAAAAATAACCTACCTTAAGTCATCTGTAAAAAGAAATAAGATATAAACTTATTTTTTATTGAAGAAAGCTTTTCACTTTTTGATAGCAAAGTCTTTTTTTTTTTTAATTTGAGTAAGTATAATTTCCACAAAAAAGTTCCTAGGGAAAATAATAATCCATTTGATTAAAATAAATCACAATGCTGAGCACTTTGGATTAGAACACTTAAGGAATGTGCAGGAAATGACAAATAGGCAGAAAAAGCAAGTATGCCTTAACAACATGTTACAAGGCCATACATCATTCATGTAATTTTTTTTAAGTCATTTAGAACAGGTAGATATTTTTAAACTAACTATATGGGCGAGAAGGCTCAGAGAGGGTGAACGACTTGCCCAAAGTCACACTGCCTACATGGACCAGAACTCACATCAACTGATTATTTGCTCTCCTTTAAACACTTAGTGCTGGAACCCCACGGAAGTTATTCAGTTTCCCAGGCCACACAGGAATCCTCTCAATCATTCTTGACATGTGGTTATTTGCTCTCTATTTAATAGTTTCAATGACTCACTCTTTTCATAAGGTCACTGTTGCCATTTCTGAAATCTCTCTCTACCAGTGATCTAAATCGTCTCCCCAGTTATTTTTAGCATTTGTCCCTGAGCCACACAGCATAAATCTAATCCCCCTCCACAAAGGGGGTGTCCTCTAGAACTCTCTGTATATCAAAACTAAACATCTCTGGGACTTCCCTGGTGGTTCAGTGGTAAGATTCCGTTTCTGATGTAAGAGGCACAGGTTTGATCCCTGGTTGGCGAACTAAGATCCCATATGCTAAGCAGCCAAAAAATGAAAAAAAAAAAAAAAAAAAAGCTAAACATTCCTTCCTCCCATCTGGTTTTACCATGAGGTGCTGCCATGGGTGCCATTAAGGTACGATGTCAGAAAATCCTTGCTCATTTCTACCTTCCCATTTCCTGCCACCTTTCTATTTTCATTTCCTAATACCCCTGAGGTGTTTAAAATGGAACCATGCATAGACTGATGAATGAAGCAATGTACAATTAAAAGGCAACCAGTATCAATAACTATACTCATCCTGAATTATTGATATTCCTGAAATATGTGGCACTCTTGCATGGAAGATTATTTATAATTTCTCTCTGTCAGGATCAACAGTTATCAAATCTCTTCATCTTTCACATTCAAAGAGAGAATCATCCAATCACATACACAATAAGCATTTATTGAATATCAACTACATGTCATGTCTTATGCCTTGATCTATGACAAGCACTACCCATAGAAAAATTGGTGCTAACTAAAAAGGGCTAATAGTATTCTTATTATCATATAACTTTCACTGAGCATTTACTGTGTACTAAGCACAGTTTCAAGTGATTTACATTTACATGCATTAACTCACTTAATCCTCACAATGATCAGAAGGTGCTATGGTGATCATCATTTTTTGCTAAGGAAACTGAGTCCCAAAGACACAGGGGAATTTACCCAAGACCTCCAAGCAAGTAGTGGCTGCCACCAGGGCCTGCGGTAAGAATTTCAAAGAAAGTAATTTCTCTTTCTTTTCCCAGGCTTTTTTCCCCCCTCCTTCTTTTCTGTTTTTGTTATTTCTGTTATTTCTCAGCTGCCTAAAAGTGAAGTCACTTAGTCACATCCAACTCTTTGCAGCACCGTGGACTGAAGTCTATCGGGCTCCTCTGTCCATGGGATTTTCCAGGCAAGAATACTGGAGTGGGTTGCCATTTTCTTCTCCAGGGGATCTTCCCAACCCAGGGATTGAACCCAGGTTTCCTGCATTGCAGACAGACGCTTTACCATCTGAGCCACCAGGGACTAAGGAAGAAGTGAAAGTCAATCAGTCACGTCCGACTCTTTGTGACCCCATGTACTATTCTATCCATGGAATTCGCCAGGCCAGAATACTGGAATGGGTAGCCTTTCCCTTCTCCAGGGGATCTTCCCAACCCAGGGATTGAACCCAGGTCTCCCGCGTTACAGGTGTATTCTTTACCAGCTGAGCCACATGGAAAGCCCACAAGGAAAGGAATGGAGCGGAGAACAGGGAGTTAGGGTTTCACAGCAAGAAGCCCAGCATGTACAAAGACGCCAAGCTGGGGAGGCTGGTGGTTTCCAGGAACAAGTACCAGGCTGAGGGAGGGGGAAGGGAGAGGAATACTGCCAAGGAGGAACTTTCTGATGGGAGGGTCTTTGAGTGACATAAGGAACCACAATATATTCAGCAACATAACTAATATTCACTACTTGATTCCCTCTATTTAAGTATTATAAGCACTAAAGACATCTTTATTGTCTATGCTTATTGTCTATGTAATGCTAAAAGGTAGCATTACAAATATTTAGAATTTAATATTATCTATAATCTTTTCTGTGAAATTGCTTCAGTTCATAATAAACACAAAAGGAAAGAAAGGTAGCAAGCATCTCCCTGATTAAATTTGTAAAAGGGAAGCAGCATTATAAAATGCATTTACAGATTATCCCACTTGTGAAATTTCATTTGATAGATATCACCATCTTCTTAATCTTTGGACCATGAAATGTTTAAAAGGTCTTTTGGTTTGTGTGTTTTGGGTTTTGAATTAAAAAGGATCTTCAGCGGTCCCTTAAAAATGTAGTGTAACTAAAAATCTACAAAATCAGTAGAAGAATTTCATTCCATATATATACATACACACACACACATAATCATATAGCTGCAATATTAGCTTTCAAGTTCCCTTTGTACCATTTGAAGAAGAGAGCTGGATCCTGACTAATGTCCTCATGTGCCATAGGTGCTCAGTCGTGTCCAGCTCTTTGCGACTCCATGGACTGTAGCCGCCAGGCTCCTCTGTCCATGGGATTCTCCAGGCAAGAATACTGCAGTGGGTTGCCATTTCCTTCTCCAATATCCTCATAGGCTAATCATTTTTTTAAAGTTCACTTTGACTCATGTAAGCTGATACTGTTAAAAATCTATCATCCCTAATATCCTGAGATGATCAATAATTCCAGCTCCTAGGCTTTTCAGGAGTTAATGTTACATTACTACAGATTCTTCTGTGCTGACTGCCAGTGGCAGGGCCATCTGATGCCTTTCTCTATGTTGTTGATAGAAAGGACCTTGAGAGGCTTTTGTACTGTGAAACCACGCACACTCTTTAGCAGAGGCAACTCATTTACCCTTCAGACTTTCGATCTGTTAGATCAAGAGGTTAGACAATACAGTCTCTAAGGTCCTCTCTGCTCTCATGTGCAATGATTGTGTGAACTGTGGCCAACTTGATTTCCTCCTTGATAGACGTGGAGTGTGACAGAGAGCTTGACCTCGAGGCTACCATAAAAAGTCTATCTTAGCCATGTAAAAGGCTGTGTCCTTTTAGGCAGATGTGACATACAGGCTAGAAATTCACACTGACAAGTGATTCATCTAGTCACAAGACTACATTTTTAATGGGCCATTTTGTTAAAGAGGGGCCAGTCTACCCATTGGAAGCAATGAAGACAAAGGAGGGGTAACTCTGAGCCTTAGCATGCAGTAGAGCACTCTGATCTATGGTAGAAGGTCCTGTGTGTGGTGGGTGGGAGAGAAAAGGCCTTTCTACCTCTCTCCCTCCAAGAATTCTCATGGAGCCATTCTATTTAGATTTCTCACTCTTTGCTCGCTCGTCTCTCTCCCTCTATTTCCCACCTTGCCCAAGAAAATTCTACATATTCTCTCTTTATTATTTAGAGCAATTCAGTTCTCTCCATGCTCCTCTTATAACCAGTTTTAAAAAATGCAAACCCAGTGGAGAGCCTTTCCTTTAAAATAATCACAAAGGCTTACGTAGTGTCATGGTTTTAAATAATGACATTTTACCATTACAGATATCTTCAAATATGTGACTTAAATGATGGATATCAACTCTAAACAAAAGCCTAAGCTGTATTATAATATCATGACTTCCAAAATGGACATTACAAGTGTATTACTCATTATAATCTTATACATCAATACAGTGATTCTCAAACTTGAGCACGTATCCAAATCAACTAAAAAGCTTGGCAAAACATAGATTTCTGGGCCTCATCTCCAGAGTCTTGGTTTTGGACTGTTTGGAAATTTGCATTTTATACTTGTTCTGCGCATTGCTAATAATGTCCTTTTAAACATCCCTGCTTTAACACAAGTTCTCACCCCCTCCATTTGAGAAGGGCAGAGGTGCATCAGAGTGCTTTTAGGAACATAATGGCTAGAGCTTTCTGCCAAAGGTGTAGGTAGCAAATACTTTCACCTGTCCCCTTTCAGCCCACATAGAGTGATGAGTCATGCTTTTCCCACAGATCCTAGTCTATTTCCTGTAAGATCTACTGAGTGAGGCTGGTATGGTCTCACATTAATCATCCTGCCCAGACCCCTGTCATCGCAGTAAGGATATGCTCAAGGCTTACATTATAAATGTGAAACTGTAGAAGATGATGTTTATTTCCATCCCCATAGTTTTCCCTTAATCACGGTGATTGCTGCTGATTACTCCTGAACGCTGGTGGGACAGAATATGTAAAGAATGAAAATTTTGAAGGAGATGAAAACAGTTGATACGGTACACGATGCTTCATGTGTTTAGTGTGTAAACATGATAATAATTTTTGTATTCTTTTGAGCAGGTGACAGATGGGTGACTTCAGGCATAGAAAGGACTGATGCTCTGATTTGATGGGTGCTCCCACGACATCACTGACAAGGCTTTGTGAACAAGAATCACAATCAAAATTTTAGCTACTGTTCAGCATCAACAACTCAGCATCTTCTTACCAGTGAGATTTCTCCTGAAATCAGATGTTTCTACAGGATTCCTTAAATTTACCAACCTAGTCAATAACCATGTATAATACAGAAACTCACACAACACAGTGACAGGCTCTGTAAGAAACATTTGTGGCTGAAATTAAAGAATCACCTTAATGGTTCAGTGTAGAAAGCGAAGCTTCTCCTACAGTATCTCTTTCCTGACTCCTCTGTCATGCAGGACCTCATTGGTTATATAAGAATGGCCAGTAAAACTCTTCGTTAAAGTGGGTTCACCCCAGAGTGTCAGATCACATCAAGATATACAAGCCCCTCCCATCACAGCAAAACCTCCCCCCAAAACCCTTAATACTAAAAATCAGATGTTGTGCTTATTTCCAAATGGGTGCATACTAAGTCACTTCAGTTGTGTCTGACTCTGCAATTCCACAGACTATAGCCTGCCAGGCTCCTCTGCCCATGGGGTTTCTCCAGGCAAGAATACTGGAATGGGTTGCCATGCCCTCCTCCAGGGGATCTTCCCAGCCCAGGGAGCGAACCCGTGTCTCTTACATCTCCTGCATTGGCAGGCGGGTTCTTTACCACTAGCACCACCGGGAAGCTCCTTATTCCCAAGGTCAGGGTTTAAAGGTTTACATTAAATGTGATTTTTTTTTTTTTTTTTTGGTATGGAGACGTCCCCTTTTTTTACTCTTACCAACCTGTTCTTAGAGATGCTAGAAATTCAGCTGGCATGAGAATTAAATAGATCTTTTTTAAAATTAATTTTAAAATAACAGATGTGTCTTTTTAGTCACAGATAAATTTTGCATGGGTGATAGCTTGAAATCTCTGTCTGATTTACTGGGAAAAGAGGAGGAGGGGGCTAAGATAGCATCATGAGGTGATTTTTCATGAAAACAGAAAACCTGTATGTCTCAGCTGATGAACGTGTAGAGTAGATTAATGTTGATTACTTGGCACACACTAAAAGACTGATTTATAGAATGTATGTTTCTCAGATATTAGAAATATTTTAACACTTTAAATGGCTATTATATATCCTTCTGGGGGAGAGTGAACTTCTAAATCTGTCCTTAAATAAGATTTAGTCAGTTCCTCTGACACCGGGTTTTTGGATCCCTGTTTGTTCTTTCTTCTCTTGTTCTTCTCTACTTTGTTTAGATCAATGACCTGGGGCATGACTATGCTTAAGAACTTGTGACGTGGAAAAGTATTATTCAATCATCAAATCTTATTGGGTAGAGATTGTCTTATAAACAGTGTCATACAGAGGATGCCCAAGATGGATATGTGATAGTACCTGTCTGAAAGATTATTCATAGTTCAGAGGGAGAGACAGACATATGACTAGATGAATTACTGTAAATCTAATGAACAAATACCTATACTGGGAATGCTACGTAAAGAGAGAGATTCACTTCCTAGGGATATGAAGGTGACTTCAAATGGAGCCTTTGGCTGAGCTGAGTTTCCAAGGATGTATTCGCAAATGCAAGAAGAGAAAGGGAGAGAAAGGAAAAACATTCATACAGGTTCTATCTTTCCTTCAATTTGCATAAAGGACAAATTCCTAACTTCCTGTGACAGAAAGTCAGAACTGTAGAATTTCACTTACATTTGCTTTCACTTCCATTTTTAGCCAATGTTACGGAATGTCTCTAATAAATTACTAAAGATGTGTTGCAGCTAAAAGCATAAACTAGAAGCATATAGCTGACCTGAAAGTGAGAGAAGAGTTAGAAGAAAATTAATGCTGCCCCTACAATTCAGCACTATTTGTCCTTTTTTTAAAACAGAATTAATCTGATTAAATTAGCTTAAACATCAAACAGCAATTGCTTAAATTTTGTGGAAAATGTTTTATATGAGGGTTTTGGCTCTGTAAGAACATTATATGAAGACATAATTTCAAGTACCCTATATCATATTCTAAATTATTAATTATAAAATGCTGTTAGAAAAAAGTATGTATATTAAACTAGCTGTACTAGTTATGGGAGAAAAAATCTTAAGACTTTCAGCAAAGAAGAAAGGAAACCAAAATGATTAGTAGAATTATCCTGGGGCAAGACTCATAAAGCCATTTTCCTCCAGTTTTACTCTGAACTACTAGGCTGAGATGTCAAATGAGAGGTCTATGTACAATCAGCTAGGAAAGTGACGTGAATGTAAACCTATGGCTAAGACACAATTTAGCAAGCCCAACAGCTGACGGTCACAGTGAACTGGTAAAAGTTAAAGATGAATGGAAAATGTATCTTTTTCTTTTAAAACTTTTTTAAAAGAATGTTTGTCTTATTAAATTTTAGCTGTCTTAATGACAAGTTGTATATCTTATTCTAAAAAGCAGACAGGAAAGTGTATTAACACTAACCATCCTCACTTCGATGAGCTGTGGATCCCACCAACCTGGTGTTTTATGCTTTACTCCTCAAAAATTGGCTGTACAAATCCAAGGTCATGAAATAAACAGACATCAAGAGTTTCTCTTTCCTTCAAATTTTTCTTCTCTACTGTTTGTCATGAACAGTATGAAAAGGCAAAATGATAGGATACCAAAAGAGAAACTCCCCAGGTCATTAGGTGCCCAATATGCTACTAGAGATCAGTGGAGAAATAACTCCAGACAGAGTGAGGGATAGAGTCAAAGCAAAAACAATACCCAGTTATGGATGTGACTGGTGATAGAAGCAAGATCTGATGCTGTAAAGAGCAGTATTGCATAGGAATCTGGAATGTCAGGTCCATGAATCAAGGAAGAGTTGACTCATTTGAAAAGACCCTGATGCTGGGAGGGATTAGGGGCAGGAGGAGAAGGGGACGACCGAGGATGAGATGGCTGGATGGCATCACGGACTCAGTGGACGTGAGTCTGAGTGAACTCCGGGAGTTGGTGATGGACAGGGAAGCCTGGCGTGCTGCGATTCATGGGATCGCAAAGAGTCGGACATGACTGAGTGACTGAACTGAACTGAACTGAACTGTTTGTCTTTCTCCATTCAAAGTTTCATCAAAACATTATCAAAACCTTTCTGACCCCGCTAATGCAGAGGCTCAAAACCAAATTTAATATCCCTACTGCATTACATAGCTTTAGATACGAAGAAAAGGGACTTTCAAAACAGCCAATAGTTCTCAAAACTAATATTTCCCAGTACTAGCTGAAAAACAATTTTGATATATTAACTTTCTTATACTTTGAATGAGATTGTGTCTTAGACCCTCAAAAACATTTTCCTTTCTTTAGTCAAAATAATTTTCTTGACTCAGAAATAAAATGTCTATCCAATCTTAATTTATTACTTGATTTTAACATTTATATCTATGAAAAGTCACAGCTTTAAAAATAAAATATTTTCTAAGAAAAAAAAAACCTTTTCTAACTGTGAAATCAATTTAGTTCTAACCCATATTAATCAATAAATAATACAGAAAAGCACAAAATAGAAAAGAACAGAATAGAAATTAATATGCTTCATGTAGCCAGGGAAAATACTGGCTTCTGGAGTTTTCAGTCATGTGTGTGCACATTTATCTATATCAATCATGATATAGACAAACTGGCTCGTGGCGCAAAACATTGAAAAAACAATGTTCCAAAACATGCTGATATCTAATTGTATTACATTTATTAGGAAGAACTACTGTATAGCGCAGGAACCATACTCAGTGATCTGTGGTGACCTAAATGGAAAGGAAATCTAAAGCGGAAGGGATATATGTATACATATGGTGGCTCAGGCGGTAAAGCGTCTGTCTACAATGAATCCGGAACCCGGATTCAAGCCCTGCGTTGGGAAGATCCCCTGGAGAAGGAAATGGCAATCTACTCCAGTACTATTGCCTGGAAAATCCCATAGACAGAGGAGCCTGGCAGGCTACAGTCTATGGGGTCGCAAAGAGTCAGACATGACTGAGTGACTTCACTTCACGTATCTGATTCACTTTACAGTAGAAACTAACACAATATTGTAAAGCAACTATACTCCATAAAATTTTTAAGTATTTAATTTAATACATACTTTAATAATTTAATACAGATGAGCATATGGCCATTTTTTCTATGTCTCAGAAACAGTGAATAGTGTGTAGCTTGGCCACTGAGCTCATCCTGCAAGATGAAAGAAGATTCTACTAAAGAAATTGTTTATAATATGTTGAAATTGAAGACTAATAACATTGGCTCCTAAAAGAATAAGTTGCAAATATCTGAGTATCTTTGGCTTTCATTCAATCATGTAACCTGCATTTATGAAGAAAAAATTATACAAGTCCCATGACAGACCCAGAGAAGGAAACTATGAACAAAAAAAGCCATCATCACTGCTGCCATGGAGCTTATAATAAGCAAATATTAAGCAAATAAACACACAAATAAGGTAAAAGTATAGCTTTAAGGACTTCCCTGGTAGTTCAGTGGTTAAAAAAAAAAAATCTGCCTGCCAATGCAGGAGACATGAGTTCAGATCCTGGGTGGGGAAGATCCTCTGAAGAAGGAAATGGCAACCCACTCAGTATTTCTGCCTAGGAAAGCCCATGGACAGAGGAGTCTGATGGTGTACAATCCATGGAGTCACAGAGTCAGACACAACTGAGTGGCTAAACAAAAATAGCAAAAGCTGTTAAAGGCTATGATGTGTGAAAAAAGGTAATGCATAAGCCTCGCCTGGTGAAGGAAAGTATCAATTATTAACATCATGATACAAATAATAGTATAATATCTTATGCTAATTTAATACTATCTTTACAGATGGCCAATAAGCACAAGAAAAGATGCTCAATATCACTAATTATTAGAGAAACGTAAATCAAATCTACATTGAGGTGTCACTTCACACCAGTCAGAATGTGTATGTGCTCATTCATGTCTGACTCTGCAATCCCATGGAATGTAGCCTGCCAGGCTCCCGTGCCCATGGGATTTTCCAGGCAAGAATACTGGACTGTGTTACCATTTTCTCCTCTAGGAGATCTTCCTGACCCAGGGATCGAACCTGCATCTCCTGCTTTTACAGGTGGATTCTTTACCATTGAGCCACCTGGGAAGGCCCTGTTCAGAAGGGTTAGCATTAAAATATCTACAAATAAATGCTAAAGAGGATGTGGAGAAAAGGGAACTCTCCTACACTGTTGATGGGAATGCAAATTGGGGCAGCCACTATGCAAAACAGTATGGGAATTCCTCAAGAAACTAAAAATAGAGTTGCCATATGATCCAACAATCCCACTCTTGGGCACATACCCAAACAAGACTATAATTCAAAAAGATACACGCACCCCTGTGTTTACAGCAGCCCTATTCACAACAGCCAGGACGTAGAAACCACCTAAATGTGCACCGAGAGATGCGTGGATAAAAAGACATGCTACAGATACACAGTGGAATACTACTCAATCCTAAAAAAGAGAAACAATACAATGCCATTTGTAGCAACATAGATGCTACATAGAGAGATTAAGTCAGAGAAAGACAAATACCATACGACATCACTCATATGTGGAATCTAAAATATGGTACAAATGAACTATCTACAAAACAGAAGGCTTCCCCGCTGGCTCAGTGGGTAAAGAATCTGCCAGCAAACAGACTCAGACCTAGAGAACATATCTGCCAAAGGGGAACAGAGGTGGGGGATGGATGAACTGAGAGTCTGGGGTTAGCAGATGTAAGATATTATAAACAGAATGGATAAACAACAAGCCTTACTGTATATCATGAGAAACTATTATATCCAACACCCTGGAATAAACCATAATGGAAAAAAAATATAAAAAAGAATGCATATATGTGCAAAAGTGAGTCACCTGGCTGTATAGCAGAAATTAACACATTATAAATCAACTATACTTCAATAAATAATTTTAAAATATAATGATTTTTATATTAACAATATTTAAATGGTATTAACTTCATTGAGGAAATGGTATTTTGAGAGTGAGCAGTAAACTACATTCAGCTCTGTGCAGTAAGAGCTGGGGGAGGGAGAAGAACATTCCAGGCAGAGAAAACAGCAGGCACAAAGGTCCTGTAGCAGGAGACAGCAGGGTACATTTCCAGCAGCTGAACAGATGACAATGTGGCTCTGGCAGAAACCAGAGTGTATCTATGACATAGGTTGTAGGGGTCCACACAGGAAGTTGTGGTCATGTTAAAGATTTTTATCTTAACAAGGGGATATCAACTTTCTGTTTTGACATACTTACTCTGGCTGAAACTTGAATGTTGCATGGATAATAGCTGTGACGAACAAGAACGAATATGAGAAAACCAGTCTGGAGATTAGTCTATAATAGCAATCCCTATTGTAGTCCATATGAGAGATTTTGCTGCCTTAGCCTAGAGTGTTGAGACAGGTGCTCTCATGGTGAAGTGAAGCTATTAGAGGATGAAATAAACAGGTGATGGAGTAGACTTGAAAGGGTAAGTCAAAGGGAAGTGCAGTCAGGATACCAGGAGGAATCTCTCGTTTAGAGACCTGGGTGGGCAGTGGTGATGTGGAAGAGGATTTTACACTGAGACATGGACATGCCCTAGATGCAAAGGGAGATGTTTGGATGGGAGGTCTGGTCTTCAGAGAAAAAGCATGATTCTGACTTTGGAATCAAGTCAAAATTGCACGTAACTGGCAATAGATAGGGACATAGATGAGATGATTTACAAAAAAAAGTATAAAGTGAGAAGAGATGAGCAGGAAAGGGAAGGACAGAGAGGGAAAGAGAAGGGAAAGAAGCACTGCAGCTGACTGAACCTTGAGGATGAGCAGCTGGGCAGAGCAGACAGAAAGTGAGAAGGAAAACCATGTGGCAAAGTCAAAGGAAGGAGCAGTTCAAAGAGGGAGTGGCCATCAGGTGGAAAGCTGTTGAGAGAGTCAATAAGATGAGGACTGAAAGAGTACGTTAGATCTCATACACCGAAGGCATCAGAGATCTCAGTGATCAAGAAAGCACTGATTTTCCCTTATATAAATGTAGAGAGTTTCAAAGCTTGAGATTATGAATGAAAATCACATATAGTATTATTTATCAATGGCCTGTTAATAGGACCCAATAAATGCATGAACAACAATCTCTTTTTATAACAGAAGTATAAATAACATCCCTAGAATCTGCTCAGTTTTTTTCTGTGATTAATCAAATCCTCTTGCCCTCACTATGGCGAAATAGGACTTAAAAACAATAGGAATGGCAGATAAACATTTGCTTTTTCATTTTAATACAAAGCATAATATTTCATCTCAGTGGAGTTCAAATTTCTCTGACTCAATATAGTCAACATCTTTCATGATCACAATTCAATCTGATCTGACATCTCATTAAAGACATTCTTTATTTGCTGTTGGATGAGTGGTTTCATAAATTGCATACATGATCCAGGCCCTAGAAGACTGAAAGGAACATGATTCTGATGAGTAAACATCTGCCATTTTTAGTTCATTTTTATTGTGCACCCTTGCAAAGTGATTCCAGTTTATGAGCAGAGCTGCATGAGGACTTTTATAAATATTCTGTATAGCTCCACTCTGCCACACATAGGAATTTAAATTCCAAACTGGTTGAGCATAGCTGCAACCCAAATCAGAAGAGGTAAGATTATACTGGGGGATGCTTGCAAAGCATAGAAAGTGCACCACATCTCCAAAGAAATCATCCAGCCAGCAACAAATGGAAAATGGCATTTTTTGAGAATGTCTTTTAATCTAAAAAAATCCAACATAATCATGTATTCATTGACTTGTTTTGTCAAATTTATCAAGTGTCTACCATGTGTTGAACACTAAAGCACAGCGTGAACAAACAGATATGTTCCATGTGAGCCAAAGCTCTGAGGGAAAGAGCTAGTCAGGGGCTGGAATGTGGTGATGGTGTCGCTGCATGCCATGTCAAACACTCAGGACTTACAACTGCACCAGGCCCTGAGGAAGCTCCATGAAGATGATCTCATTCGAACCTCAAAGTCACTCTCTGAATTGCGTAATAATGTCCTTATTCCCATTTTTAGATGAGAAAAGTAACCGAGAGGTAGTGTGAGCCTGATTGTCTGGGGCATAAATCATAATGCTCGCAACAGTTCGCCTGAGATCAAGAAAACAAATTCTGTTCAGTAGAACAGAGAGGAAGCAGGGTTTTGGAAGTGCTATCACTAAAGCACGGTCATGATTTTGTCACTACCTTAATGCTCGCAGGTATCAGTGGTTTCTTAGGAAGACTCTCCTTTCTCCCCAAGGATGACAGATTTAAAAGGCAGTACTATAAAAGATTAGGGGAAAAGTAAGAAGGCAATAGGAAGGCAAAAAAAAGAATAAACAAAAGTGAATAACACTGGGTGATCCTGTACCAACTACTAAATGACAGACCAAAAAGAGAGAGTCACACACACACACACACATCCACACACAATACACACATATATACATACACACAGATACACATGTACATACACATATAAACACACACACAAACATACATATACACACAGAAACACACACACATACACATTTGTAAAAACATACACATAAACATTCAAACATATACATACAAATACATAGATAGATACACACACACATATATACACGCACACGCCACTTCCCACCTAGGAAGTGAGGATCTGCTAGTAAAACTTTACACCTAAGATCTGGTCTCCTGCTCAGTAGATTCTTCCCATGCCCAACCTGTTAAAAAATATTGTCAAAACCCATCTTGCCTGCAGTTGTCACAACACTTCTCGCTCAGAATCCTCTGCTGACTTGATGCATGGGGTTCACATTTTCTTATGGGATTTTCACCTCTATTCCTCACATGGGCTTTGCCTTTATCCCCTCTCCTACTTCATTCACCATGATCTGCACTTCTGCCTGGTCCATCTAAATGCCCCCAGTCTCATCTCTTCCATCTCCTAATTCTTTCCTCTTGACATCTCTACTCACTTCCTTCTGCCAAGAACCAATCCTCAGCTCTTATCTGCCACTCTCACCAAGGAAAAATGGCTGCAGGCTTCAGCTGAATTTGGGAAAACAAACTCATTCCAACCTAATGGTACAGAGAAGCAAGCTTCAAACTCTTTCAGATACACAATTCTGTGGTCAGTGAAATTCCCCCCAGAATCTAACTATTTGGGACTAGAGCACTAAGGGAAGGGTGGATGACTGGGGCATACAAGGGGACTGGAACCCCATTCTTGCCTCAACCCCAGCAGCTCTCCAGATGGCTTTGGGGTGCAGAGATCAACCAGTGCCAAAAGCACAATCTAATTATTGGAAGCATTTCACAAGTCAAATCAAACATTCAGAACACCTAAAGTGCTTGAAGAGCACTTAGAAGTCTGCTTTCATAAAGCAATCACATCAACCATTCATTGTGGAAACAAATATTAAAATGCCTACCATGTGCCAGGCATTGATTTTAGCACTTGGGCTCCATACATGAAAACAAAGATCCCCTGCCCTTTAGGAGTTACAGTCTAACCAGGGGAGACATACATTTAGGAACACATAATTAATGTGCAAATTATATTATTGATGAGACAGTGATAAGTGATATGAGGGGTGGAGGAGGGGCACAGCAGGGAAAAAAGGAGATTGGGAGTTCCAGACAGCAGGGCAAGAGAGAGGCATATTGCAGTTACAAAGAGGGCCTCCTTGATAAAGTGCCATTCAAGCAACGCCCCTGAGGAGGGAGGGGAGTTAGCTGGGTAGACATCTGAGGGAAGGAGTGGCAATAACTGGCATTTATTGGTACCTTTTACTGAACCACTTACAATACGCCAGGCAATTGCTAAATTGGTTTACACTTACACTCATATTATATATAAAACTATCAGAGGCTGGTAGTATTATTATTTGCATGGATACTGTGATTTGGAGAAGCAGAATTACCTGGAGGACTTGTTAAAAACACAGATTGCTGAACCTGATCACCAGAGTTTCCAACTTAACAAAACTGGGGTTCAGCCTGAGAATTTGCCCTTCTAACAATCTCTCATTAATGCTGTTGGTTCCTGCAGCATACTTCAAAAACCACTGATTTAAAGGAATGAGGTAATCTCTGCAAGACCTGTCTCCAAATCCCTATGTGTGTGTGTGTGTTAGTCACTCAGGCATGTCTGACTCTTTGTGACCCTATGGATTGTAGCCCACCAGGCTCCTCTGTCCATTATTCTCCAGGCAATAATACTGGAGTAGGTTGCCATTCCCTTCTCCAGCGGATGTTCCCAATCCAGGGATCAAGCCCAAGTCTCCTGCACTGCAGGCAGATTCTTTACCATTGAGCCACCAGGGAAGCCCCCAGATCTCCATATTCTGGTCTAAATTATACACCTTCTCTTTCAAACAACAACACCTTTACCCAAAAGTTTCCATTTATAATCAAATTAAACTTTAAAAGCAAAATGCATATTATAGTATATATCGTGTGCTTGCTCACTCAGTCGTGTCCAACTCTTTGCGACCCCATGGACTACAGCCCACCAGGCTCCTCTGTCCATGGGATTCTCCAGGTAAGAATATTGGAGTGGGTTGCCATTTCCTGCTCCAGGGAATCTTCCTGACCCAGGGATCAAACCCAGGTCTCCTGCATTGCAGGCAGATTCTTTACCATCTGAGCTACCAGGGAAGCCCACAGTATATATTATATATTTATAAGTACATTTTTTTTTTTAAAAAAAAGGACCAATTGGTAATAAAATTAAAAACCTCTATAAGAGCAAGAATAATATCTGATTCACTGCAATATTCTCAGAACATAGAAGAATATCTGGCACATATCAAGTACTTAATAAACAACTATTGAGTGAATCAATGCTATTATGTATGCTCATTTTTTAACTTTTTTACAGTAAGTTTAGGTTTACAGTAGTTTTGAAGACAGTATAAAGAATTCCCATATACCCTTCAAGCAGCTTCTCCTAATGATAACATCTTAACATTTCCCAAAACTAAGAAATTAACACTGATAGAGTACTAAGGCAATGGCAACCCACTGCAGTACTCTTGCCTGGAAAATCCCATGGATGGAGGAGCTTGGTGGGCTGTAGTCCGTGGGGTCTCTAGGAGTTGGACACAGCTGAGCGACTTCACTTTCACTTTTCACTTTCATGCATTAGAGAAGGAAATGGCAACCCACTCCAGTGTTCTTGCCTGGAGAATCCCAGGGACAGGGGAGCCTGGTAGGCTGCTGTCTATGGGGTCACACAGAGTCGGAGACAACTGAACTGACATAGCAGCAGCAGCAGCAGCAGAGTACTAATAACTAACCTTCAGTTTCAGATTTTAACAGTTTTTCCTCTAATGTTCTTTTCCACTCCAGGATAACATGTGGCATCTAGTCATTATGTTTGGTCTGTGACAGTTTTTTAGTCTTTCCTTATTTTTCATGACCTTGACACTTTTGAAACAAATTAGTCAAACACATTGTAGAATGTCCCTTAATCTGAGAATCTTCTTCCCCCCACCCCATGAATAGACTGGGGTTATGGATTTGGAGGAAAAACACGACAGAAGTAAAATGCTCTTCCCATTTCACCCTACCAGTGATACAGGATATAAATATCAACAGGACTTACCATTGGCAATGTTGAACTTGATCACTTGGTTAAGGTGGTGTCCAGTCGGTTTCACCACTGAAAAGTTCCTACTTTTTCTTTCTATAATTTTAGAAAGTGAGTCATTAAGTCCACATTCAAATGAAAGAGAACTGAGCTCCACCTCTTGGAGGGAGGTATATGAAGGTGTTTGTGGACTTATGTAAAAACCACCACAGTAACTAACAAGTACTTGGGGTGGCTGAGATAGTTTGAGACCATGTACATATCCTTTTTCTCCTTTAATTTTCTGCCAACTAATCATACTTTTCTTGTCTTGGTCCTAGAATTAGCCATTTCTCCTTTGCTTAAACAATGGTATTCAGAAACTAACTGGTAGTAGGTATGCTTGTTGCTACTGGAATGTCACAGCTTCTAGCAACTCTCAGTGAATGAGCTATGCAATATGTTCATATATACTAACCATGTGTCCACACATAACTATTTATTTCTGCATCTATATGCATATATATTAAAGTGAACATGAGTCCCCACTAACATCTCCAACCCTCATCTATCCCCACAGGGTTGTTCTAGTCTTCCTCTGTTGTTGCTCTGTTCTCTCTCTGACAGTGAGAAACCAGGTATCATGAGATGAATTGCAACATGCCCCCAAATTCTTATGTTGAGTTCCTAACCCCCAGCATCTCAGATTGTAATAATCACGTTTGGAGATAGGATCTTTAAAGAGGTAGCAAAACTAGAACAAGGACGTTAGGGTGGGCCCTGATCCAATACAACTTGTGTCCTTCTAAGAAGAGAAAATTAAAATACAGATATGCACAGAAGGAACACAATGTGAAGACGCAAAGAGAAAACAGCCATCTACAAGCCAATGAGTGAGACGTAATACATATCCTTTCCTCATGGCCCCTGGAAGGAACTGACTCTGCCAACAGCTTCATCTCAGTCTTCTAGTAATTACAATTAAATCATCAATGTTGATGTACTATTAAGTAGAGTCCATACTACTAAGATTTCCTTAGTTTTAACCTAATGTCCTTTTTCTGTTCCAGAACTCTATTCAGTTTAGCACACTGCACTGAGTCATCATTTCTCCTTGAGCCATCCTTGTCTGTGACAGTTTCCTTGACGTTCTTTATTTTTGATGACCTTGACAGTTTTAAGGACTCCTGGTCAGATTTGTTGTAGAATTTCCCTAAATTGGGATTTGTCTGGTGTTTTCTTCTCTTGATTAGACTGGGGTTTGGGATTTGGAGAGGGCTCAGGTGGTAAAGAATCTCCCTGAGATAAAGGAGACCTAGGTTTGGTCCCTGGGTAGAAAGATCCCCTGGAGAAGGGAATGACAACCCCACTCCAGTATTCTGGCCTGGAGAATCCCCATGGACAGACAGACGAGCTTGGCAGGCTATAATCCATGGGGTTGCAAAGAGTCAGATACAACTGAGGGGCTAACACTTTGGAATTTGGAGAAGGAAGATCAGAGGATACAAAATGTCCTTTCACCACATTATATCAAAGGTGAATACAATCCACCTAACTAACCACTATTGATATTTACTTTGATCACATGGCTGAGGTAATGCTCTCATAATCCTCCACTGCACAGTTACCCTTTTGCATGTTGCCCTCTTCCATAATGCGTTCTTTGGAAGAAGTCCCTTTTAGCAGGCTACACTCACGAGCAGAGTACTTCATTTCACCTCCCTGAGGGTGGAATATCTTTGCAAATTACTTCGAATTTCTCTGTAGGGACCATTTATCTCTTGCTCTCCATTTATTTATTCACTCATTTATTTATATCGGTGTACACTCATGAATATTTATTCCATACTTTGGAGTATAATTCAACACTTTATTCTGTTGCGCTAATCATACCAGCTATGGGCACCAGGAGCTCTTTCAGTTGGTTCCCGTGTTCCTCTGAAATAGTCCATCACTGTGAGTTTGTTAGTTTAACACTTCCTTACTTTCAGGCACTATAAGATGCTCCAAGGTCAGATGTGAAAGAAATGGAAACAGGGACAGACTTTATTTTCTTGGGCTCCAAAATCACCATGGATGGTGACTGCTGCCATGAAATTAGAAGACATTTGCTCCTTGGAAGAAAAGCTATGACAAACCTAGACAACATATTAAAAAAGCAGAGACATCACTTTGTTGACAAAGGTCCATAAAGTCAAAGCTATGGTTTTTCCAGTAGTCATGTACAAATGTGAAAGTTGAACTATAAAAAAGGCTGAGCACTGAAGAACTGATCAAACCGTGGTACTGAAGAAGACTTTTGAGAGTTTCATTAACTGAAAGGATATCAAACCAGTCAATCCTAGAGGAAGTCAATCTGAATATTCATTGGAAGGACTAATCCTGAAGCTGAAGCTCCAATACTTTGGCCATGTGATACAAAGAGCTGACTCACTGGAAAAGACCCCGACACTCAGAAAGATTGAAGGCAGGGGGGAAAGGGGACGACAGAGGATGAGATGGTTGGATGGCATCACCGATTCAATGGACACGAGTTTGAGCAAACTCTAGGAGTTAGTGAAAGACAGGGAAGCCTGGAGTGCTGCAGTCCATGGTGTCACAAAGAGCTGGACATGACTGAGCAACTAAATAACAACAAGAAGGTCATTATGTATATTTTCTGAAATAGTTCTAGAATCAGTTATTTCTCCAATGACTCCTGATATCTTTCATTAGAAAATGGTATTAAGAACCAAGATCTGGGGCTTCCCTGATATCTCAATGGTTAAAAAAAAAGAAAAAATCTGCCTGCCAATGTAGGAGACATAGGTTCAATCCCAGATTTAGGAAGATCCCACATACCTTGGAGCACCATCCATATTTGCACTATTTCTATACATTTTGATATTGTAAACAAAGTTGGGATAAACCTTCTGGTATAAAAATCATCATACTCAGGACTAATTATTTCTTTAGGATAAATTCCTAGAATTAGAAATTATGGGCTTACGGCTTTTGAGGCATATTGTGAAGGAGGCTTCCAGAATCTGATCTGCAGAGAATGACTGCTCATTGGTCCATACTCTCCAACACCAGGTATTAACATCTATCATTATTTTTTGTCACTTTCTATTTAATGGACAGAACTTTCTTTGTAGTTATAAATGATTCCTACCCAGGATCAGCAATGTTTTAAACATTTACCATTTGAATTTCCTTTTAAACTTTTTTTTCTGTTCAAGTACTTTGCCCACTTTTTTGTGGGATTGATTTTTAAACTGTTATGTAACAGTGCTTGTATATTAAAGAAATTAACTCTTTACCTGTTATATATATATATATATATATATATATATATATATATTTAACTATCTTTTACCAGTTTGTCATTTGTCTTCAATTTGGCTTATGGCCTATTTTTTTTTAAACAATAAATTTCCATATTCTGTATTCTATAATTTAAGGAAATTTATAGATTTTTGAGGGGCCTAAGCTACATTTACATTTTTGTAATTTTGTTTTGTAAAATGCATTTTACATTACAATTTTTCTCATGGACTAAAAATGTGTTTGCTTTCACATCTTTGCATTATATGAGCCAATGTGAAAAAGAGCTGATGATGTATTATTGATTCTGACATAGTCATGAAAGCAAATATTATGCTTCTATTAAAACTTATATTTTATGACAAGTTTGTCAGGTTTAATTTATGACTCATGCACATTTCTGGCTCAGTAGCCACAAATTATCTCTTCTTGAATCTTTATGATATAGTACACTTTAGAGCATTTTTCAAATATCTTGATACAGTCTAACAACAACAACAAAAATCGGAAAACATACACCAAAAATTGATATGTAGAAAGTACCATTTTTAAAGATAATTTTCAATAGATACATATATGTGTATACATGTATAGTACATAATTCCATCTCCTCTTCATTTCTCATGGCAGTTACAATTTTAAAAAATACATTTTTCTCATTTTAAGAAAATGATATAATAAAGATATTCTCTATGTCATACAGAATATAAAATTACTTCTCTAATTTTCTGGATAAAGGAAATACACACACCAAAAAAATGGATCTGATGAACCATCTTCTTCATAGTACCATCAGTGAAATTTCAAATGAGAAGAGACAAAATACAAATATATGTCCCTAATACTAGGGATTAGCTACAACGGTAGGGTGAGGAGGAAGTGGCTAAAACTGTCCTGATCACGTGCGTGCCGTGTGCGAAGATCTGTGGTATGTTCAGGAAATGAAAAGGTAGGCAGGGTCAGGCCACACAGGCCAGCTGATCTTCTTAAGGATTTGCATCCTTAACCTTAAAGCAAATGGAAGCATGTGTAAGTGACTCGTTCAAATTTATTGTTTTGCAAGATCCTCTGAATGACACAGAGCATGGATTGAGGGCAGTAGAAATCCCTGAAGCCCAAGGTTGAGGTCTTTCAGTGGTCCAGGCAATATATGATGGTAGCGTGACTTGCAGTGGCTGGTGGGGTGGGAAGGAGGATAAATACGAAGAGACGGAGCTGGAATTGGGCGGAGTTGGAATACACAATCACCCAGCACTTAGTGACTGACTAGAAACAGAATGAAGGAGCTGGGTGGATGGTAGAGCCTCATCAGACAGAAAATAGCAAGAGAGGAAGTATGGTAAGAAGATCAGCATTGTGACTTTTAGCTTTGCAGTCTCTCTGAGATACTCAAGAAGATGTGTTGTCACTAGAGATCAGAAACAAAGTCTGAACTGAGACGGTACAATGAGCAAGATGAACATGTAGACCATTACAGAATCCAAGACGGTGGATAGAGTTGCTTAGGAAGAGTACAAACCAGGGATAAGGGCATTATTTTGACCCTCAGGAAGTATTTGAAAATGTTTGAAGATATGTTTGGTTGTCATGAATGGGAGTACCTAGTGGAGAGACGCCTGCTGCTGCTGCTGCCAAGTCACTTCAGTCATGTCCGACTCTGTGCAACCTTAGGATGCTGCTAGACATCCTGCAATGAATGCACCAGGCAGACCTTCGAAACAATGATTGCCAAATCAAACTCTCAATAGTGTCCAGGTGAGAAACCCTGACATAAAGTGTGATGGCAGGAGGGCTTTAGGAACTCCCCCTGAAGACCATGATGGGTCGGGAATAGAGACTGAGGAAGCCAGCCACAGAACCAGAAGGAACTCCAGGAGTGTCTGGTGCCCTGAACACCACCAGTGATAAATGCCAATACTGAAAAACAGACTATTATATACAGTGGCTCAGAGTCTTATTCATACAGAGAATATTTTTTATAATCTCCCCTAAACTATTTTCAAACCTCTGCTATAATTCAATAAGCCACAACACAGGCACACACAGAGAGAGAAAGAGAGAGAATTTTGCCTCACTTCTCATTAATCCCAGCCTTAGTCAACTTCCTACATTTTTTATTGTTCAAGATAATCACTATTTCAGGGGTGGAGGGGTGAAGGAGGCAGGGAATTTGGGTAGGAGAAAGGATGAATAGCTTCATATGGGGAAAAAAAGGAAGCCTGGTCTACAGATATGAAGCATTCCAAGTGACTGTTTTAAGAGTGTTACTTGGAATTCTGTATGCATCTTCCCACAATGTTATGAGAAGTAGTTAAGTTGAAGGAAAAACCACAAAAGCCTGTTTTGCCTGTGATATCTTTTGATACTGCTGACAGTCCAAGTTGTAGAAGACCTGAGCTTGGGGGGTTTAGGAGGTTTGGGGAAAATGTCAGCTGACTTCCTCTTTCCTGGGATCACCTTTAATTCCAGTGTTTTCCAGCTCATTTGTTCATCAGAGATTTCCTAAACACTTGTGTAGGACTTGTCTAGTGTCCATGTCCCTCACTGAATTATAAGCTTCATGAGAGTCCACCCCATACCCACTATAGTCACTGCTAAGTGCTAAGAAACTACCATTACTGCCTGGCATCCTAAGGATAAAAATTGATTATGGAGTGAGTGATGAAAAAACAAATGAATATATTTCTATTTCTTAAAATGTCATTTACCCTAATGTATTTCAAAAGGATGACTTTTATGCAGAATTAGTGTACAAACTTTTTAGAAAATAGCCTGACATCATGAAGAATGATGTTTCAAGGCAGAAAGGTCACCCATAAATAGGCCAGTCCTGCCTGAGAGCCTACCCTTGGGGTCAGCCTCATTCAAACGGTATATATATTTATAGTCATAGTTTTCTTCCTCCCGCTTGGATATTAAAACATGTATTTTTGCCATAGCCATGATAATAGTGATGCAAGTAAGGAGGAAACAGTCTATTTTTAATAATAAAAGGAAATCTTTAGGAATGGTGACTTTTTGAAATGTATGGAAACTTACTAACAGGATTAATGTATTATCGTAAACAATTTTATGCAAAGAAACTTCCACACTGGACTTCAAAGGGGAATGGAATTGAGATGGGAAAAGTGGGTCAGTGGGGAGGACTTTTCTGATGAGGAAAAGACAGTCCGAGGGGAGCGTTTTGCAGTGAACTCAAGCATAAGGCCTTTGCAATGAGCTTTTCTTATAGCTAAATGATGCCATTTAGACCAAAGCATGATATTAGAGAATGAAAGCCGACTGTCTGCAGAAAATAGGCAGGAAGAACTGGGCACCCCAGTTCTTTGCCATCAAGAACTGGGAAGGTTTGCCATCAAGATGTCCGTTAAAGGAATTTGGGGGGAATTTTTTAGTTACTCAGTCATGAGTAACTATAGTCCATACTCCATGGACTATAGCCCACCAGGCTCTTCTGTCCATGGGATTTCCCAGGCAAGAATATTGGAATGGGTTGCCATTCCTTTCTCCAGGGGATCTTCCCGACCTAGGGATCAAACCCACATCTTCTGCACTAGCAGGCAGATTCTTTATCGCTGAGCTACCAGGAAAGCTCAGCTAAAGGACACAGCGGATTAAAAAAAAATTGCAAATACACAGTTTAATGAGCCAATAACTGTATACGAGTCTGGGACTTTGGAATATTTAAAGGACTAATACAAAAGTCCATATGAAAACAAAAATGAGAAAACAGTAAAACTCTGATTAAACAGTAAATAAGGTTTAGTCAATGGCACACTTAATTTATTCTGGAGTTTGCATTTTATTAAGTGTTGCTTTGAATTTAATACCATTTGGTATATAACTTGTAAATAGTAATTAGTATGTATAGTGTATATTTTAATAAATACTCTCACACATACACAGGCACAAGCATAACATAAAGAAGTGCTCCATCCCACTCCACAATCCACATCTAGAGACATCTCCTGTGGTTGATCTTGGAAGCCATAAGCACTAATGTCCCCAACTAGAAACACAACAATAATGAAAAATAATAATGATAAGAGTTAACAGTTATTGGGTGCACACTATGTATTACAAGCTTTATATCTACCTCATCTCTTCCTCACAACAAACCTATGGTAGAGACAGATATTATCATTGGCTTGATTTTACAATGAAGAACAAGGTAGTAAGTGGTTAGGTAACTTACCAAGATTGTTAAAATACACATTCTTCTTAAAATTCTAAAGGAATATAAAACATAGCAATAGGAATTCACAGAACTTTGGGGGAGCACACTAACCTTCCCACTGCCCCTTTTGAGTCTCTATTTCATTTCACTCTCAATACTCCTTGTTCTTACCTTCTGTGTCTACATACTTTTCTAGAATAACTTCATCATTTCCCTGGCTTTTGTTTTACCTTCGATTCGAGGGTTCCTAACTGTAGATCCAGCCCAGACAGCCCTCCTGTACAGACATAGCCAAGCAGATTATCTCCACGTAGATATCATTCTGCTAACCAAAGCTAAACACAACAATCACTGAACTCAGTTCCTCCAGCTCACCCCCAAGTCTACCTTTCTTAATATGCTGCTTCTTGCCTCAGGCCATGACCTATCTATCCTTCTTCCAGTGCCTAAGCCTGGAACCTGGGATTGACCCTGGATTCCCCTCTTCTGCCTCATACCCTATGTATACATACGTGTTAGTCACTCAGTTGCGTCCAACTCTTTGTGACCCAATGGACTGTAGCCCACCAGGCTCCTCTGTGCGTGGGCTTCTCCAGGCAAGAAGACTGGAGTGGGTTGCCATGCCCTCCTCCAGGGGATCTTCCCGAGCCAGGGATCAAACCCACATCTTTTGTGTCTTCTGCATTAGCAAGCAGATTCTTTACCACTAATGCCCCCTGGGAAACACTTTTACTCATCAATCTAATCTGTGAGTGCCCAGAAAGCAGAGGACATGTGCTCTATAATGTGACAGGTATGTGTATCAGTTCACTAGGGCTGCCGTAACAGAACACCACAGACTGGGTGGTATAAACAGCAGAAAGGTATTTTCTCAGTTCTGGAAGGTCAAGATCAAGCCGGCAGCTGTGTGTGTTTGTGTGTTTTTTCTGACCTCTTTCTTCGGCTTGGACCTGGGTGCCTTCTCGCTGTGTCCTCACATGCTCTTTCCTCTACGGCGTGCTTCCAGATGTCTCTGTGTGTCCAAATAACCTCATCTTATAAGTAAACTGGTTGAACCGGGGTAGGACCCACTGGCAGGGCCTCATTTTAACGTAATCACTTCTTTGAAGGTCCTATCTCTAAATGCAATGATACGGTGAGGTACAGAGGCTTAGTGCTTCAACATACGAATGAGGTGGGGATACAATTCAGCCCCTAACATTGTTCCATAATCAACTCACAGCCAGTCTTGTTTCACCTATAGCCCTAACCACTATCCCCACTCCCACATTATTGTGAAGCAAATGCCCAGACACCATATCCTTTCATCAGTAAATATTCTTTCAGTGTCTTTGGATGAAGATAACATATTTTTCTCTCTGGGACAAATGAGATAAGTCCTATTTGGCTCCCAGATAATTCCTTAACCTCTTCTCAGGTATTGAGGAGCAATGATCTTTTAATCAAAGATTTTCTCCTTTGGAAAAACTTTTCCCTTTATAATAATCATTTACAAAACAACTTTGTTAAATCTTCACTACATTAGATTGGTTATTGTTCATTCACTCAGTCATGCCCAACTCTTTGCAAGCCCATGGACTGCAGCACGCCATGGTTCCCTCCCTTCACCATCTCCCGGAGTTTGCTCAAACTCATGTCCACTGGGTCGATGATGCTACCCAACCATCTCATCTTCTGTTGCCCTCTTCTCCTCCTGCCCTCAATCTTTCCCAGCATCAGAGTCTTTCCCATTGAGTCCGCTGTTTGCATCAAGTGGCCAATGTATTGGAACTTCAACTTCAGCATCAGTCCTTCCAGTGAATATTCAGGGTTGATTTCCTTTAGCATTGACTGGTCTATATCCTAAAGATGGAAGAGGAGGACTCTACAAATGGTTTTGGTTCAGGTTTAATTCTTCTACTTGCTGCTTAGGCTACTGAAAAATGAACTCTGTGTGTGTGTATTTGTGTGTCTTTAAAGTATGATGCCTTAAATGAAGCTAACAGATTTTTAAGGTACCTTTTGAGAATCCAAGGAAGCTCTTCCAGCATCATCAGTGAGATCCAAGAAGCTAGGCTATTTTCTCTTCTTATTATGGATGCTCTTTAGAGCATCTCCACTCTCCTAACAGCTGTCATGGCAACATTCTCCTCTGTCAGGATGAGAAAGCGGAAAGGCTCATCCTCTTAATGCATGAATGAACCGGGGAAGACTTCTGAATAACAGATCTCCCCCGAGTTTGGATGACACCCTTGCAAAATACAGCTTCTGCCAGGCCGTCTGCTTTCAAAGTGACGCCTTCTTCATATTGGCACATCCATAACGTGATGATAAAATAAAGGGTAGATGAAAGCGATGGACTTTATCCTTCGTTTGTAACTCGACATGTTTTGTTCTTGAATAGCAAGTTGTAAAATGACAATGAATAACATGAGCACTGAAAAAATACATGGAAGACACAGGATTTTCACAACTGAAAGACAATTTTGTCCTTGCAAATGTTTGTGGGGAGTAGAGGGAATAAAAGAATTGCTATATTCCAAATGTAAACTATATATATACAATAACAAAAGTTCTACTCAGCAGAAATTCTTGAAACTGGAGCAAATGGCCTTGGGAACAGTTCTGCAAATGAAAAGTGTAAGTATACTAAAAGTAATTTTTTTAAATGAAATGTAGCTTTAGCACAGTTTTAGATTTACAGAAAAATTGTGCAGATAGTACAGTGAGTTCCTATAACCTCAGTGTTTCTGATATTATTAACAACCTCCACATGCATTTGCTACAACTGATGACAATTGTTGCTGTTCACTGGCTAAGTCCCATCCAGCTCTCTGCGACCCCATGTACTGCAGCTGGCAAGGCTTCTCTGTCCTTCACTATCTCCCGGAGTTTGTTCAAACTCATATCCATTGAGTCAGTGATGCCACCCAACCATCCCATTCACTGTCATCCCCTTCTCCTGCCCTCAGTCTTTCAATATTGATACATTATTAGTAACTGATGTTCAAGCTGGTTTTAGAAAAGGCAGAGGAACCAGAGATCAAATTGCCAACAACTGCTGGATCACAAAAAAGCAAGAGAGGTCCAGAAAAACATCTATTTCTGCTTTATTGACTATGCCAAAGCCTTCGACTGTGTGGATCACAATAAACTGTGGAAAATTCTGAAAGAGATGGGAATACCAGACCACCTGACCTGCCTCTTGAGAAATCTGTATGCAGGTCAGGAAGCAACAGTTAGAACTGGACATGGAGCAACAGACTGGTTCCAAATAGGAAAAGGAGTACATTAAAGCTGTGTATTGTCACCCTGCTAATTTAACTTCTATGCAGAGTACATCATGAGAAGCGCTGGGCTGGAAGAAGCACAAGCTGGAATCAAGACTGCTGGGAGAAATATCAATCACCTCAATATGCAGATGACACCATCCTTATGGCAGAAAGGGAAGAGGAACTAAAAAGCCTCTTGGTGAAAGTGAAAGAGGAGAGTGAAAAAGTTGGCTCAAAGCTCAACACTGAGAAGACTAAGATCATGGCATCCAGTCCCATCATTTCATGGCAAATAAATGGGGAAACAGTGGCTGACTTTATTTTGGGGGGCTCCAAAATCAGTGCAGATGGTGACTGCAGCCAGTAACTGAAGTCCCTACTTTATTTAAATTTCCTTTGTGTTTAAATAGTATCCTTTTCTATTTCAGGATTCCATGCAAGATAACACATTTCGTTTAGTTGTCATGTTTCCTTAGGTTCCTCTTGGCTGTAACAATTTCTTAGACTTTTCTTGTTTATTTATTTTTTAAAAACATATATTTATTTATTTATTTTTGGCTGCACGGGTCTTAGTTGCGGTAGGCGAGATCGTTCCGTTGCAGCGTGTAAGCTTCTTCCTAGTTGTGGAAAGGGGGCTCAGCTGTCCTGGGGCATGTGAGATCTTAGTTCCCTGGTCAGGGATTGAACTTGTGTTCTCTGCATCGGAAGATGGATTCTTAACCACTGGACCCCAGGCAAGCCCTGACTTCTCTTGTTTTGAAGAGTACTCACTTTTGTATGCTATCCTTCAATTTAGATTTGTCTGATGATTAGACTAGGTTGTGGGGTGTGGGGATGAAATCCACAGAAGTAAAATCCCACTTTCATTACATCCTATAAAGAGTATATATTTAATATAAACACCACTTATGTCTGACGCTATCAATCTTGATCACCTGGCTGAAGTATATTTGTAATATAACCACTATAAAGTTACCTTTTCATCCTTTCCATATTGTACTTTTTAGAACAAAGTCACCTCCCACAGCCCTCACTTAAGGAGTGGAGAGTTATGCCCCACCTTCTCAAGGGCAAAGTAACAACATCAATATTTGGAATTGTGCAGATGAAACAGTCTCTTCTTTCCCATTTACTTATTTTTTATATGGCTATGCCACCGTTTGCTTATGTATCAACCTACTGAAAGATGTCTTTGCTGTTTTATTGTTTCTTTTCTAATATATACACTTAAGACTTTGAATTTTTCTTTAAATACTGCTTTTGCTGCATCCTATAAATTTTGACAAGTTGTATTTTCACTTTTAGTTTGTTGAAAATATTTTTAAATTTATGTAGTGAATTATTCAATCCAGGTGTTATTTATGAGCATTGTTTAATCTCCAAATATGTTGGGATTTTCAAATATCTATTGCTGATTCCTAGTTTAATTCTCATTATACACTTCATAAGGTTTCTACATTTCTAATGTGTTAAGATGTGCTTTATGGCTCAGAACGTGATCCATTCTGGTGAATGCTCCATGCATGCAAGCTTGAGAAGAACATGGATTCTGTTCCTGTGGGATGGAGTACTCCACAATTAGATTAAGTTGACTGTCAGTGCTACTCCAGTCCACTATAGCCTTACTAACTTTTGCCTCTTTGAATTAAGAGGGCTGCTGAAGTCTACAGCTACAATAGTGAATTATCTATTATATTTCTCTTTGCAGTCCCATCAGTTTTTATCTCATGTGATGCTCTGTTATTAGGTGCACAGATGTTTAAGATTGTTATGTCTCCCTGGAGAATTAACACTTTTATCATTCTTGAATGTCTTTCTTTAGCCCATATAATTCTCTTTGTCTGAAGTCTTCTCTGTCTGAAATTAAGGCAGTAATTCTTTCTTCTGATTAGTGTTACCACAGTGTATCTTTCTCCATCCTTTTACTTTAACTTGAGGCTTTCTATTAAAAGTGGGATCCTTATAGACAACAGAGAGTAGCATTTATTTTTTAAAATCTACTCTGGCTTCTGTGGTGGCTCAGTTGGTAAAGAATCCGTCAGCAATGCAGGAGACCCTAGTTCGATCCCTGGGTCAGGAAGATCCCCTGGAGAAGGAAATGGCAACGCACTCCAGTATTCCTGCCTGGAGAGTCCCATGGACAGAGAAGCCTGGGGGGCTACAGTCCATGGTGTTGCAAGAGTTGGACACAATTTAGCAACTAAATCGCCACCACAGATAATCTAATGGGTTACTAGATATATTTAAACCACTCATATTTAAATTTATTTTTTATATGGCTGGATCAATATCTACTATGTTTATAATTGTTTTCTATTTGTTTTCCTCTTTTTCCCTTATTCTGCCCTCTATTATTTTAATTGAGCATCTTATATGATATTTTATCTTCTCACTGAGTATATCAATTATGCTTCTTAAAATCTTTTTAGTGGTTGCCTAGATCTCGCAATATGCATTTCAAGCTAACCCAAACCATCTTCAAGCAGCATTGTGCCACTTCACGTGCAGTGCTTATACTTTATAACAGAGGACAGTTATCCCTCAGTGTCCACAAGGGATAAGCTCCAGGACCCCTGTGCAAACTCCATGGATGCTCAAGTCCCTCATATAAAACGGTGTAGTTGAGCTGGCCCTCCATGTCTTTGGGTGCTGCATCCACAGATACTGAGAGCCAGCCATATTGCCATTTAATCTGTTCTATCTCGTAGGATATTGTGGTCATTCATTTCATTTAACCACATGCTGTAATCATCAAATACATCATTGCCAGTATGCATTTAAACAAATAATTTTCTTTTAGAACTAGAAAACAAAAATATTTTATTTTTACCTTCATTTACTTCTCCTCTGACATATTGTCCTTAGCAAATCCAAGTTTCTAAACTTTATTTTCTTTTCTTCTGAAGAACTTATTTTCATGAAGAGCTGGGCTTCTGGTAATAAATTTCCTTAGTTTTGTTGCCTGAGAAAACCTTTATTTATCCTCTACTTTTGAAGGTCAATTTCTCTGGATATAGAATTTAAAACTGACTTTTTTTTCTTTCAATATTTTTAAATATTTCACCCCACTGGCATGGTTTCTGATAAGAAGCCCTCTGTAATTCTTATTCTTCTATTAGGGAAGGTTCCCCCTGACTCAACTCACCCCTATGATTTCTTTCAAGGTTTTCTCTTTGTTTCAGTTTTCTACAGTTTGAATATCATATACCTAAGGATATAGATTTTTGGTTTTGTTTTCAGTTTTTTATAGTTTTTTGGCCACAATGTATGGCAAGCAGGATCTTAGTTTCCTACCAGGGAAGTGCAGAGTCCTGACCACTGAACTACCAGGGAAGTCCCCTAGATTTTTGGTATTTACATTGCTTGATGATTGTTGGGCTCTTTTTGAGGTTAGGTGCTTGTCCTTAATTTTAGAAAATTATTAGTCATTATTACTTCAAATATTGCCATTGTTCCATTTTTTTTCCTCCTTGTGAAATTCCAATTACACAAAGGTTTCACTTTTGGAAATTGACATTGAATGTTCTGTTTGTTCATTTGTTTTTTCATTATCTTTCCCCTTTGCCTTTCAGTTTGAGAAGCTTCTTCTGACTTATCTCCAAACTCACTGAGACTTTCCCCAGCCATGTCCAGTCTACTGATGAGCCCATCACAGGTATTCCTGATTTCTGTGACTGCATTTCTGATTTCTGGCATTTCCCCTTGATTCTTTCTTACATTTTCTTTCTTTTTTTTTTTCATTTTCATTTGTTAACAAACATTTCCACTTGTCCTGTATGTTACTTACCTTTTCTGCTAGAGTCCTTAACATATGAATCATGGTTATTTTAAATTTCTTGTCTCATCATCCCTGCATCATACCTGAGTCTGGTTCTGATGCTTTGCTGGTTTCTCTGGACTGTGTTTTCCCTTGCCTTTTAGCATATCTTGAATGTTCTGTTGAAAGCCAGGCATCATATATGGGATAACAGGGACTAAGGTGAACAGAGCTTCAGGGTGAGGTATTATATGAAGCTGGCCAGGAGTTGGGCTTTGTTCACTGTTTGTTGTAGATATACGCGCCAGAAGCTTCAAATTTCTCCTGTATCCCTGTTTGTCTTTCCTGTTATCTTCGGGCTTTCCTGAGAAGCACGCCTTGGGTACAGTCTGCATCCCACAGCTCTTTCAGCTGTCATCTATTGTTATTACAGGGGAACCCTGTGACTGCAGTAGTATAGACTGGGAAAGGGGAAGCAGTCTAGAATCTTATGATTAAATCTCAGTCATCTGGTAGGCTTGTGTTGCTGTGCTGTGACATTTACCAGTGTTTCTTAGATTTTTCCTTCCTGCCTTAGGTGATACAGAAAAGCTAGGGAGGGCCTGAATCAGAAAATGTCCTCTCCCTAGGTGGCATAAGACTGCTAAAGTCACTTCCCCTAGAGAGTAGACCTTGATTATAGAGAAAGTTCTGAGAGTATTTCACAGTGGTTACTTTTCTCCTCCTCTTGCCAGAAAAAGCAAAGTATCTTTCTTGACTCTTCACCATGGGACCCTGATAGGGTTTTAGAGGCAAAATCCAAGTGTGAGACCCCCTCTAAAACTGTTGCGTCCAGGAGTTTCTCAGTGTAAAGCGGAACTACATTTAGCTCCTATAATTCAGCAAAACTACTATTTAAGCAATTCCTCCACTTCCCAGGTGGCTTAGATGGTAAAGCGTCTGTCTACAATGCAGGAGACCTGGGTTCGATCCCTCGGTCGGGAAGATCCCCTGGAGAAGGAAATGGAAATCCACTCCAGTACTACTGCTTGGAAAAACCCATGGACAGAGGAGCCTGGTAGGCTACAGTCCGTGGGATCGCAAAAAGTTGGACACGACTGAGCAACTTCACTTTCCAGTTTATGGCTCCCACTGCTTCAGCTGCAGGCAAGAAATCTTAGCTGTGACTGTCAGATGTACTTGCTGCTCCCAATTTTGGGGTGGTATTTGCCTTGCAACTGCTGATGGGGCTAAGGAAAAAATAATTGCCTTTCAGTTTGTTCATGTTTTGTTTATTGTAAGGATAGAAGCAAAGACTTCCAAGCTCCTTATGTTGTCTTTTCATATTTATATTTTAAATTTTATTTTTATAGAGAACAGAAAGTATCTGAGAACTCAAAACAAGCTTAGTATAGTACCAGAGACTTTGAAAGATAAAAATTCATTCATTCAATGACATTTATTAAGCATTTATTATGATGCTAGGCCATGTGCTGGACAGCAGGGATAGAGTGATGAAGATGACGGCTATGGTCCCTGCCTTCACAAAACTTATATTCTAGTAAGAAAGACAGAAAAGGGATATACACATGAAAACTGTAACCTCAGCCTTTAAGAAGCTAATCACACTGACAAAACAAAAGGTAACAGGCACACAGATTATATGTTGGAGGACACTGTAATAAGGTAGTTCAGCAAAGAAAAGGAACTGTGTGAGTTGAAGCATTCTGGGGCTTGGGCAGAAGATAGAAAATACGTAGCATGAAGGTTCTGAAGAAGTGTCACTTTGATAAAGGGCACAGCTATCGGAAAGACTTGGAGCAGTAATGAGAATATCATGTTCCAGTGCAGCTAACACGATATAACACAATACTGTGCTCCACTACAGCTTGGCTGCGGAGTAGTATGAAAGAACAGCAAAAAAACTGGCTGACACCAGACTCAGAAATGTGTTGTTCAACAAGAACCATGAGAGTCTGTTATTAAAACATTAGACAGTAAGTGGAACAGTAAAAAAAATACAGTCTAGCATTCATACAGACACCGAGGTTCTGCCACTGAACAGTCACAGATCCTTGGGCAACATCACTTGGCTCTGAGTACGTCTTCATCCTCAGTTTGCAAAAAACTGTTGACTCACTGAGTGCTCTTCCCATTTAAATACCCTGAGGTTCTCTGTGGGAATGTCTTCCAATCAATGCAAATAGGGAGGAGTCCAGTCTCTGGATGAGCCCATCAATGCAGGAAGCCCACTACTCTTTGCGGCAGGCAAACTCAACAGGACAGCCATTGGACACTTAATGCTTCTGCTTGTAGTAAGGTGAAATCTGCCTTTCCAGAATCCACTCTGTTTAACGTTTAAAACTCTGGAGCAGTTGTGTCCAATAGAACTTTCTGCAATAACACAATATTCTATATCTGCTCAATTCAGTAGCCACTGGGCACTTGGAATGTGGCCACTATGAAGGGAGAACTGAATTTTATCTTGTTTTATTTGGAATAGCCACATGTGGCCAGCAGCTACAGTACTGGATTACCTACCTTAAGCATTCCAGAATAAGCTTATTTCTTCCACTTGACAGTTTCACAAATATGTATAATAGTTCATTGTTGGCTTGTTTCCTGAGTTTTCGTTCTCTAACCACCCTGAGGTGCTCTAACCATTGTTCAGGCATATCTTGTAGCCTCCATGCTCTCTTCTTTTTTTAAATTGGAGTATAATTGCTTTACAATGCTGTGCTAGTTTCTGCTGAATAACATCCCATGTTCTTACTGACACATTCTAACTCACTCACTCTCAGCTAAGGTCTGCAGATGGTTTCCAGAAACCATGAAAGAAACACCACCTGAATTTACATATAAATCTCCTATGTATACAGGTGCATTTTTGATAGGACAGTTTCCTAGCTGCCTTCAGATTCTTAAAGAAATCCCTGACCCCCTCAACAGGGGCTGGGGTAGGAGAGGAAGATAAAAGAAAATGGGACACAATGATACTATTAAAGGTAGCTCAAACATATCACAAGACTCTTAAGAGCTTGAGAGGAAAGCAAACCTCAGGACCCCTCTAGTGCCCAGTCCTACTTCTATTTCAATACCACCTAGAAGTTTCCACACAAAAGTTGCTTCAATTTCTTTCTAAAACTCAGCCCGTCTTTCTTCTTCTATAAACATGGTAATATGTAATTTTTATAAATCTACATGTCATGTAAAACATGTTATTTTCAGAACTACGGTTAAAAGTACTTTTTTAAGAAAAGCATTCTTTAACACTCCCCTCCCCCTGCCACAAAAAAAAACCCCACACAGACACCATCTAGCTTGTTCAGAATCTTGGAATACTTTTAAAATTTCTGACTGACAAGACAACTTTTTTAAAAAGGAAAACACACTTCAAAAACCTTCTTCCAGTCTGTTAAAGACATCTGTAATTCCCTTGATTCAGATCCTGCTGCCTCCATATAGAAGGTTGTATTTTGAAAAGATTTCTGAATTCTGAATGAATTCACCTTACTAAATCAAAGGACCTATAGTCTGTCAAAGTAATCTGACCTCTATTGGTCTAAATCAAAACATCAAAGCTATCAGTGTTTATCCTATTTTTGAAGAACTCCAGGAAAGCTATTCTGTTACCTTAAATAGCAATTCCATTCCAATGCCATTCATAAAAGATGAAATGTAATATAACACTAAAATGACTTTGTAGGTAGATATTGCTTCTTACCAAAAGTATATATCAAGTAAAAGTACATCATCTATTTGAACAGCTGTAGTTTCTCTTTACTAGCATCCAAATTTAATCCTGGCTTTAAAATTATATAAGGAGACCCTTCGGCATATTGAATATTAAAAGTCCACAGTTTCCCTAGATTCCAGGCTTTGGGGGAATACTTTCTTTCTCCCTTCTCTTCATTTCTTTTTCTCTCTTTTTAAAATATTAAATAAGCAATTGCAGTGATTACAATATAAAAATTCTAAATGAACAAGTGAAAAAGAAAATCCCATCCTGACATTATCTGTAAGGTTACTTGTTTTACTAGATTTTTTTCCATTTTCCCAGCTTTTATTCAATAATCTAATCTTGCCAAATAAACTGAAATACAATCTTACCACATATATAATGTACATTTATAGTGAGACCTAATTCCTGATTCATTCAATAAATAACTGAGCATCTACTATGTGCCACCATTTCCAGGAACATTATATATTTAAGTCTACATGGAAGGTTACTTTTAGTAACAGCTGACTAGAAGACAGAGCAAGAAAGATGTCAATTTATCTCCTTGAAATTAGATCTTGCTGCACAAACTTTAGAACATTTATTTTTGTCTTTCTAGTTCTAAAGAAAGAAATCACCATGATATATGCACAAAAGTCCCCCTAGATCATCTTGAGTGGCAGAATCTGGAGTCAGTCTGACCATTGGAGTCTGCAGTTGGCTCTCAAGAACCCTGCTGTGACTGTCTTTGAATCCTCCACTCAGATGTCTGTTTAACTAGCAAAGGCCAAACACAGAACCCTCTCACCCCCTACAATACTGCCTCCCTGAACCACAGGCCCATGCCTCCCCAATCATATCACTAGCCCATCACTCTATACCACTCTTGACCTCTCTTTATTCTCAACCCAAAAGCTAGAAAGATACTGTTTCTTTTTTTAAAAATTTCTCCAAGTAAAGATGGGTTCACTTGAAATCAGTGGAGAATTGCAATTAGGGGTTTGCAACCATGAAGAGTCACGTGCAAGTCTCCACACAGCAAGGAAAGGAGAGCACTTTTTTTGTTTGTTTGTTTATGGGGTATTTTTATTTTATAATTTTTACTGGAGTATAGTTTCTTTACAGTGTTGTGTTACTAATAGTTTCTGCTTGCCTGACTACCTGCTAAGTCACTTTAGCCACGTCTGATTCTTTGTGATCCTATGGACCGTAGCCCGCCAGGCTCCTCTGTCCATGGGAATTCTCCAGGCCAGAATACTGGAGTGGGCTGCTGTGCCCTCCTCCAAGGAATCTTCCCCATCCAGGGATGGAACCTGTGTCTGTATGTCTCCATCTTGGGCAGGCAGATTCTTTACCACTAGTGCCACCTGAGTGAAAGTCATTCAGTCATGGCCAAGTCTTTGTGACTCCATGGACAATAGCCCACCAGACTTCTCTGTTCATGGAATTCTTCAGGCAAGAATATGGAAGTAGGTTGCCATTTCCTTCTCCAAGCACCACCTGGGAAGCCACTAATCGTTTCTACGGAACAGCAAGGTAATCAGCTGTGCATATACATATATCCCCTCTGTTTTGGGATGTCCTTCTCATTTAGGTAACCATAGAGCATGGAGCAGAATTCCCTCCAGAAAGATGCTTTTAAAACTTAAGTCAGGTTACTCTCCAACATGCCTCAAATACTTCACACTCAAAAAAAGAAAAAAAAGCTAAAATCCTGACTCTGCCCCACAAAGTTGCCCAATTCCCTCAGATCTTTACTCAAATGTCATCTTTTCTACTGTGTGACCCATTTAAATCTCAATCCCTTCTCCTAACACACCTGCATTTGTACCTCCTTGTCTCCTGTATTATTTTTCCTTAAAACTTACAAGTATCTAATGTGCACTGGATTTTATGTAATTCATTTGAATTTGTTGACTTATTTATCTAGACCTTCTCCATCTAAACTGCAAGCTTCATGAAGGCAGGGATTTGAATATACAGAGCCTTCACTAGCATTCAGTAAGAAATTAGTTTTTAAATTTAATGAACAGGTTCATACACAGGATGGATTGAAAAGGTATGTAAAAATGGCCATAATTTCAACACTGTCTAAATTCACACCCTCATTTAAACTGGCATTATTCTCTGGAATTTTTTTTTAATAGAAATACAGCTTTTGCTATAAAACAATCAAAATATTCATTAGAAAAAAATCAAAATGAAGCCTTAGCAGGGTGTCTGGCACATGGTAAGCACTCAACAAATGTTTGCTCTTATTAATTTTTATTACACACTTGTCTTAGGATAAATTCGTGGAAGTACAATTGCTAGTCATAAAGAAAAGCATATATATTAAGTGCCTAATAAAACTTAATCATCGGGGGCTCTCGTTTGCTATAGCCTCTTCCAAAACATGAGAAGTGTCATCAAAATATATGCACATGGCCATATGTTTCTGTAAAATTTGTAAATATAAGATACTTGAACTGCATCTGTTATGACTGCTGTTGCTTTCAACTTTCCCACTTTCTCTTTCACCAAGTTGCCCCTTATACTGAGCGGCTATGTCGTAGCCACTGCATTTTCAGAACCAATAAGGGCAAACTGAGTTGGGAATTATATTTCAGTTTTGTTCACTGGTGTTTACATGTGGACTGTGAGGTCACCTCCAAAGACAGTTAGTGACAGCTATTCCAAACAAGAAATAGCGAGGAATATGCCTCCTGCCCATCATTCCAACTCATCCTCTAGGGCCAAAGGTCACATATCATGATAAGAATGCCTCTAGTCAAGCCTACAAGTATATGGATAACAAGAGAAGGAACAAGATTTGAAAGTTACAGGGCCAGGAGCTAGTCTATAGAAAATTATTTCAAGCATCAGGCATCTAAAATCAAAGAAAATATTCGATTCCATTTTCAGTGCCTAGGCTAAACAGAAGCAATTTCCTGTTGCGAATATACTCAATAATGGTGTATTAATCATAAATACAAAAAACCCATAGCAGTACTACAAACAGCACGCATGTGTGCGTGTTAACGTTCACATTCTATGCATCCTAACTATTAATAACAAGAAATTTTCATCTACCATTCTAGAAGACTTAATTATCTTTCCTATGCCTTTGTAGAAAATACAAAACCACTGTCATCTGGAAAGACAAGCAAAGAGTAAACAACATAATAGAGAAATAAATTATTATAGAAGAATGTCAGGAAGCTCATTACTAAAAATGTTAATAAACATAACACATAAATTCCATTCAAGGGTGAAATACAGAGACCAGTTAGGAAGCTATTTCAGTGGTCTAAAAGAGACAAGATGGAGGTTTAGATCAGGGCAGTAGCAGGAGAGGAGGTGAGAAGTTGCAAATACCTTCTGGTTTTTAATAGTCATCAGTCATATATGGTGATGAATTCTGAGGCAGTCCAAGCAAAGCTGTCATAAGCTAAGTCTAAGAATCAGATTGAGTCAAGTTTGCCACTTAGTGATGAATTTTGTGATGTTTTGGTATTCACCAACTTTACAAAAATTAGTTGTGATTTCTTTCTTGTTAAAACTAAATGTTTACTTTCATACCCAATGCTGTATTCATAACTTAGAATCCTATTTTTTTAAGGACCCCTTCTCCCGTTTTCCCAATGTACAAGCCTCAGGCTCTACAAAGCCTCTATCTGCCCCCAGTCACAGAGTATGTACATTGTAAATTTTGATACAGGCTGATCAATTTCCCACTGGAAAGATTATACCAATTGACACCCCAGGTGTCCTTAAAATTGTGTTAATGTCAGCTATTATCATTCTTTCTAAATGTGGCCAATCTGAGAGATGAATATTTAAGATTCTTTGGTTATGAGGGATGCTAAACTTATTTATATCTATTAATATATGCATATTCCTCATTTGTAAATCTTTCCTTACAGGTTGCCTTAGGGTCTAGTCCTTTGGCATTTTTCTGTTAGAAAATTTGTCACTTGACTGGCACACAAACAATCATTAAGTGTCAACTACTGTTACTCTGTATGTATTTACACCATTTATCTCGCATATATTGAGTTGGCCAAAAAGTTCATTCAGACTTTCCATAACATCATATGGAAAAACCTGAGAGAACTTGCTGGCCAACCCATTACATATCATTTAAACACTTTACCTCTAAATGCCTTGTTTCTCCAACTAGATAATACATTATTAATAAGTAGGAGAAGTTCTTAATGGGAAGACTTATAATTATACTATATTACAAATTATATTTTCTATTTCATATCCCTAACCTAGCACCCACCAAAATATTTTAAATGAGCAATATTTAAACACAATCTAAACTCCTTATACCACCATCACCACTTTTTTCTACAGTTTAAACAGCTAAATCCATTCAAAATCAATAGGAGTCAAATACAAATGCCTCACTGAATCTGTCATATGTCTGGCCAAGAAAAAAAACAATGTTTCGTTTTCTAGCTTTTAAATGAACATCTGAACATTTGTGTCTTCATTATTTCCACTTACCCTTGCTTTTCTTGAACTCTCCTATACCACCTCCAAATTCTTAGTTTTTCTCTTGTGTCCAGTCCTTAGATTTTTAAAACTCACGTACATACATTCAAGTTTATGAACCTGGGAGCTAGTGAGAAATTTGAAAAACAAATTCTATGTACTGAGCTAAATATAAATTGTAGCTAATTCTGACCCCACTGAATATAAATTGTAGCTAATTTTAACACACTTATATGATTGAAAGTACCAATTGACACTGCTTTCTTTTTCAGAAACAGAAGCAGGTTGCTAATTATAAGGTGTATCAATAGGCAGCTCCCAGAGAAAGATTCCTCAATTTTGGTGCAATTATGAAAAAACAAAGTATAGACATTAGAATTCTTAAGTCTGCCATGTTCAAGATTGGGTCAAATTTTCATCAAGATATATGAGCAAGCCTACAAAATTTAAATTTTTCAGGGTAAACTTATTCTAAGAGTTCTGAATGTCCATTAAGTTCTCTAACATATCTTTGCAATTTTTTAAAATGTAAAATAGGGACTTCTCTGGCAGTCCAGTGATTAAGACTCCACACTTCCAACGCAGAGCACGAGGGTTCAATCCATGGTCTGGGAACTAAGATCCCACATGCTATGTGGTATTGCCAAAAAATAAAAAAATTTAAATAAATAAAATATAAAAGGAATACAGCAGAGAAGAACACAGTGGTTAAGTATATAGCTTGATGAATTTTCACAAAATGAATCCTTCAACTCATCAATTCCCAGGTTATGAAGCAGAGCACTACTGGAAGCTAAGAAGCCCCTACTGAGCTCACTACAAGTCACTCTATCTCCCCAAAGTTCACCTCTATTCCGACCTTTAACACCAGAGATTACTTTTGCCTATGTTTGAACATAGTGGGAATTATCCAATAAACACATTTTTGTATCTGGTTTCTTTTTTCTCATAATTATGTTGCTGCGTGTAACAATAATAGCCCAAACACTCAACGTTTTAAAATAAGTCATTAATGAATGGCTTCCTCAGTCACTGTAGTTAGTTCCAGAGTTGGGGCTCTTCTTTTAATAAAGAGTTCCATTTTAGACTTTAATTCCAAATCCAGAAATTATCTCAGCAGGAGTTAATAAACAGATTCAACCCAGGAACGGGTGGTGTTAGGAGAATTTTTTGATCAGGTAGAGTACATATTCACACATACAAGAAAGCATCTTCTTTTTACTACACTGAAAAAAAGTAATAACAAAGTACTGGCTTCCCTGGTGGCTCAGAGGATAAAGCATCTGCCTGCAATGCAGGAGACCTGGGTTTGATCCCTGGGTCAGGAAGATCCCCTGGAGAAGGAAATGGCAACCCACTCCAGTATTCTTGCCTGGAGAATCCCATGGACAGAGAAGCCTGGTAGACTACAGTCCATGGGATCACAAAGAGTTGGACACGACTGAGTGACTTCACTTTAATTTATACTCTAAAATATTTTAAAGTTTGACTTAAAAGCACTTCTACAGAAACTATTTTGATTGTAGATCTAATCGATGCAGGTATATCAAAATTATGTACTTTTGATTTGCCTATTCTAGACTGTATAATCTGAAACTGATCCCTCTCTTTCCCATAAGCCTCTGTCTTTGGGCAATTATGCCAACAGTTCCAAACTGGTCTTAATTTTCCCAAGGAGGCAATGCTACCGTATAAGATACTGTGTCCTTGTGCACACTTCAGCATTTCCTTCATCTGTCTCAGAGCAGCTGTTTTCTATTTTTCCCCTCCAAACTTTAAAGACTACTAGATTAAAGCCAAAAAGAGAAGTCTCTGCCTCAAAAGCAAAGATAAAAAGCAAACAAAAACTAAAGAAAAAACAAAAATGCTTGTAAAAAATGCTGCATTTCCACCAGCTTGTTCATTTTTCTCTTGTGCAATGACATTTTCATTTTCTCTTTCTTGATCTGACTTCTAACCAAGTTCATTCTTAAATTACAGGCAGCTAAACCTTTGAAAATTTTATCTGCAGCTTTCAGGATCCACGGGGACAAATGGCAAAGTGGTGGACCATGACACGGCCACAGCCTGAGCTGCGGAGGCCAGCCGGGCTCACTGCCTTGGGCAGCACGCCTCCCCCTCTGTGCTAGGTCAGGAGCTTTACACCATCTGGGTGGCAGCCCCGGGTATATGATTTGCTAAACCTGCTGGGATCCCATGTGTGACTCTTCCCAAGAATTAAAGAGAAAATACACTGCTCTCCCTAAACAGCAATAAATCTCAAACATTTTGATTCCCATGACCCCGCCTGAGGATTCACACAACATCTCCCAAACCATAAAGCCTCTCTTCTATTAAAAATAAAAAAAGCAAAACAAAATAATGACTTGTCATCTTGCAGGTACCATCACCACTGGGCAATTCTGGAATTATTTTTGCTTTTTGTGTGTGTGTGAATTCATACATTTGGGGAAGGTGGGAAGATACTCACTGAGTGGACTCAGGAGTATAACGTAGTTTACATGGCAACAGCCCACACTAGCCAGCAGTAAAGGTCAGCCAGAGCTCTACAGCTTGTCTCCTCGAGCTCATCCAAACATCTCGCAGTGCCTCCAAAGGTTTCAAATCTCAGTCTTGAGAGGTACTGCTATGAGCTGAACTGTACCTCCCCAGAGGATATGGTCCTGTACCTATGAATGTGAATGTGATCTTATTTAAAATGTGACCTGCAAATGTGACCTATTTGGAAATAGGGTGTTTGCAGATGTAATCAAATTAAGGTGAAGTCATTAGGGTAAGCCCTGATAGCTCATTTGGTAAAGAATCAACTGCAAGGCAGGAGACCCAGGTTCAATTCCTGGGTTGGGAAGATCAGCTGGAGAAGAGAGAGGCTACCCACTCCAGTATTCTTGGGCTCCCCTTGTGGCTCAGTTGGTAAAGAATCCGCCTGCAATGCAGGAGACCTGGGTTTGATCCCTGGGTAGGGAAGATTCCCTAGAGAAGGGAAAGGCTATCCACCCCAGTATTCTGGCCTAGAGAATTCCATGGACTGTATAGTCCACGGGGTTGCAAAGAGTCACAAAGAGTCGGACATGACTGAGCAACTTTCACTTCACTTAACCCAGTATGAGAGGTGTTCTTATAAGAGAAAAAAGCCCCGTGAAAATAGAGACACACAAGAGACCTCCACAGGATACAGAGGCGGGCAGAGTAAGCCAAGAAAGACAAGGATCAAAGCCCAACATAGGAAGTTAGGACAAGGCAAAAAAGGATGCCAGCCAGCGTCTCAGAGGGACAATGGCCCTCTTGGCTCTTAATTTTGGACTTTCAGTCCGCCTTGAACTCTAAGGATAAATTCATGTTGTTTTAAGCCACCTAGCTTACAGTACACTGTTGTGGCAGCTCAAAGAAACTGATCAGGCTGAGTGATAGTCACCATCTAGTATCATCCACTAGATTTGCTCAATTTTCAGTTCTCTCTGATGAGATGGAATACTAAAAATAGTTCATCTGCTTGCTTTTGAAAAATTATCTTGTACTTCTATTTGAATGGGAGTGATGAGCATTCTATAAATTTACCACACTTCAATCATAACTAACGTACCCTGGGTAGTTACTGGGCAGGCCCTCTTCTCAGAATTCATACGCATTACCTCCTCTATAAAACAAAGATATTGTTATCCTTATGATAGAAATGAGGGAACTCAGACCAGAAGGAGTTCACTTGCCCAGGGTCACATAATTAGAAAGCAGGAGAACCACAGTTTGAGAAACGTGGCGGTCCACTCCAGCACGCTTCCTTGCCGGCATGTAGCAGCGTCTCTGGCACCGCTGAAGTTTTGACTATTCAGCTTATCCAGGCCACTGTTTCTGCTTGGTACCTTTCATCTTCCTCCATTCTTCCTGCCATGCTCTTCATTACCCTGTTTTGGGCATTGGCCAAATCTCCACTAGGCGATGTAAAAGACCCATACACAGCAGAGCTCAATTCTTCCTCAAATGTGCTGTTTCCTACTGTTTTCTAGGGCAGAGAGGTTAAGTATTTTGATGTAAAAGGCCTTCTATTCCAATTGAATTATAGTAAACAAAGCTCCTATTTATGTCAACCAAGCACTTACACAGAGAAGGTGACAATGTCAGAATGTCTTCCTTTCATATGCTTAATGTTTATAATACTTAATCAGAAGTTGGCCATGACTGGAGTGGCTTTCCCAAAGATCCACAAGCTGCAGTGGTTCTTCTGTCCTCTCTAAATCCCCTTAACATTTAGCACTTCTTATGATGTTTATCAGAAACCACCCTCCATTACAATTGTTTGTGTTCATGTGTTACTTTCTTTTTTGCATAAATTCCTTGATGCCAAAGCCACATTTTAGGTCTGTCTTTCCCACAGCAACTTTCTTGGTGTTTTGCATAAAGCAGGCCCTCAAAATACATTTGTTGAGTGAATATCTGGATAAATATATAATGGCCATAGTTATAGGCTAGTGATTTGACCATAATAATATGCTGAATTCTAGACATAGATTGATTATTCAATTCACTGAAAATGACATAAAGGAATTTCCCCTCAAGAATCAGTTATTATCGATTACAAAAACCTGTGACTTAGATTTAAAGTTAAAAAGCAGAAAAGAAAAATGTAGCTTTGATGCAAGGTCCTAAGATAATCTGTCTTTGGTTAGAGGTAAGAAGATAAAGACTCTATTTAAAAGGATAAATGAACAAACAAAAAAATTATAATTTTTCAAAGATAAAGGAAGCACATACTTCAATTGGTAAAGATATTCTAACAGCATATTTGTAGAAAGGACTCTGTTCTGCCATATGCAAGTCCTTTCCATTTGCCTAGATGGTGAGATGGCCTGCTCAAAAAGAGGATACCTTCCAAATAAGGAAGTAAAGGGCCCAGATTTCAGGTTTCCTAACTCTCAGTCTTAGAATTCGCATGTCTGGGCTGCACTGTGTTATTCTCGGGGGAGGCACTCCTTTTACCTTTGAGAAAACTGGATCCTAGTTCCAGCTTCACTATATAATAATAAAAGAGCAACCATTCATTGAAAACTTACAAAGTACATTTCTATGCTATATTATTTAATTAGGACAATAATCCCATGACTGTTGAGGAAGTAGGTCAAAGATGTTACTTTATAGGTGGCAAAGGTTCATTTAACAGATGGCAGTTCTAGGTCTCAAATCCACTTCCTTCTATCTCCAAACTCTATATTATCAGCGTCTACGTGGTAGCAACAGTAACTGCCTACTTGGCAGCCCTTCTCCACCTCTTTCTGACTTCGTGTGTGACGGGAACATCCCAACTGAAAGTATTTGGCCTCTAAGATGACAACCAATGATCCCCCCTTTAGTGCTTGTTTGGACCCTCCCGTTGAGTGTGGGCTGGACCTACTGATACTTTAAGTAAGTAGAACAGAGCAAAAGTGATGTCACTTCCAAAATTAGGTTAAGAAAGAAAGGACTGGGGCTTCCATTTGGGGCTACCCTCTCTGCTTCCTTATTCTCTCTGAGTGAAGCCAGCTGCCACGTTGTGACCTGACCTGTGGGAAGGATCTCATAGCAAGCAACAGAGCAACCCTGAGCAACAGCTAGGGGAAAACTGCGACCAGCAGATCACAGCTCATTAGGGACTGAATCCTGCCAACAATCCAGGTGACTCAGTAGGAAAGAATCCTCCTGCCCATGCAGGAGACACAGGTTTGCTTCCTAGGTCGGGAAGATCCCCTGGAGAAGGAAAGGGCAACCCCACATCGGTATTCTTGCCTGAAAAATCCCATGGACAGAGGATCCTGGTGGCTACAGTCCATGGGGTCTCAGAGAGTTGGACATGACTGACTAAGCAACAAACGACAGTACCAACCATGTGAGTGAGCTCAGAGGCAGCTTCTCCCCTCGTCAAGTCTTCATGAAATGAAGCCATAGCCCCAAAGGATGACTGTAAGAGAATAAGACAAGATCCTGACCCACAGAAACAATAACACATGTTTGTGATTTCAGCTTTTAAAACAGGGTAATTTTCTGTGCGATGACAGATAACTAACACCATTTGTTTGAAGTTGGTACAGGCTATATGCCCCATGACATGTAGGAGAAGTCCAAGGAATGAGACTACAGGCAAAGCTACTATTTTCCTGATAAAAAGGGATGAACTCAGCAGTCATGAGTTTTTGACACTTGACTTGGTCCCTTCATTCTTCCTGGAATGTAGATGATACCTGAAATTGGAGCCATCATCTTGCAACCATGAGTACAAAACCTACTGCTAAGAAAGGTAGAGAAGGAAGAGAGGGAAAATCCAGGCCCCTTAAGGCATCATGGAGCTGTCATACCAACACTGGAATGCTTTCCTCTTGACATTTTGTGGCAAAAGAAAAAGAAACATTCTTTGAGTGCTGTTCTTTAGAGTGAAATGCAATTCTAACTAATTTAATCATTTTCAGCTTTGGCTGGATGTTCAATTCTCTCTATAAAATTGGAAGTTAATGACAGCTTCCCTTTCTACCCAGACAGGTGTGTTGAAGTGCTTTGTTCTCAAAAAAAAAAAAACATAAAAACAAAGCATTATTGCTATTTTTTTGAAAAAAATCTAAAATATTATTAACATTTAATGTCAAGACCATAAATAAAATTACTGACAATAAATAGATATGTTTAAATAATTAACTATTAGCAGTATTTTTAGTTTACTATTAAGTTTTTGAAAATAAATTTGTAGGTAATTATTTTAATAATTGGATCATAAAGATTTATTTAATGTAATTCAACAATAAAACCAATATAAAGTGCTAAAGCTCTCCCATATGTGATATACAATTTTGATGAAGTTGTTTCTACGTTTACAAAACAGTTCACAAGAAAATCAGAAATATAAGCCCAATAAGTAGCCAATTAAATTCAATACTTAATACATCACCAGCCAGTATCATCAATGTAGCTGACAGCATATTGCATACAAAATGATGAAACAGTATTGCCCTGGGCTACTGCTATCCAGTGTATACTTAAGGATGCTACCCGGGAAGTATCCTGGTGTCTTTGTTTTTGCACAATGGGGTGTCTATTTCCAAATCAGACTCCAAACAGGAAGCATTTCTTCCCACCAAGGGAGATTTAAAACCCACCTCCTATCTTTGCAGGATACAGAAGACATCGATTACAGCAAAGAAAACACAGATGGGGATGTTCAGGCTAGAGTTACAGCATTACATGACCACAGCCAGCAATTTGCAGAACAAACTCATGAGAAGCAAAGCCACACTTAGAAATTCACAGATAAATCAAGCTGCACTTAAGGACTGTATTTCAAGAGCATAAGCAAAGAGGAAGAAAACAGTTATAATGAGCCTACAGCAAAAAGCAGACATCTCAGCAGATGCAAAAGCATAGGAAAAATTTAGTTTGGACTCAAATTATTTCTATGTCCCCACTCTTATCAGAGCTCCTTACCTACTGCTACTGCCACTGCTGCTAAGTCGCTTTAGTCGTGTCCGACTCTGTGCGACCCCAGAGATGGCAGCCCACCAGGCTCCCGTGTCCCTGGGATTCTCCAGGCAAGAACGCTGGAATGGGCTAGGACCAATGTAAAACACCATTATGCAGCATATAAAATGTATCACACTTAAGAACATGCTGCTGCTGCTGCTGCTGCTGCTGCTGCTAAGTCGCTTCAGTCGTGTCCGACTCTGTGCGACCCCACAGATGGCAGCCTACCAGGCTCCCCCGTCCCTGGGATTCTCCAGGCAAGAACACTGGAATGGGCTAGGACCAATGTAAGAAACCATTATGTAGCATATAAAACGTATCACACTTAAGAACATGCAGACAGCTATAAAACAGTCATAATATGTAGTGAGTTCAACTGTTCTCAATAAATCCTCAAATTGTGTTCATAAAGCATCAGAATTAAAATAATGCTAATAGTACCTAACATTTATTGAGTGCTTACTGTGTGCCAAGTTTTGTTCTAAGTGCTTTAAATGGACCAGTTCATTTAATCCTCACATCTCTATGAGTTAAATGTTTTAGTATCATCCCCAACTTATGGATGAAGAAACTAAGTCACTTTTCTATAAACTAGGAGGTACTATTGTTTTTCCAATAGTCATGTATAAATTTGAGAGCTGGACTTTAAAGAAGGCAAAGGACTGAAGGATTGATACTTTTGAACCACATGTGGTGCTGGAGAAGACTCTTCAGAGTCCCTTGGATAGCAAGGAGATCCAACCAGTCAATCCTAAAGGAAATTAACCCTGAATATTCATTGGAAGGACTAATACTGAAAGTGAAGTTCCAATACTTTGGCCACTGATGGAAAAGACTCTGATGCTGAGAAAGACTGAAGGTGGGAGGAGAAGGGGGTGACAGAGAATAAGATGGCTGGATGGCATCACCAATACAATGGACGTGAGTATGAGCAAACTCGGGGAGATGGTGAAGGACAGGGAAGACTGGCGTGCTCCAGTCCACAGGGTCACAAAGAGTCAGACACAACTTAGCAACTGAACAACAACAAGGAGGTAAGAGAGCTATGTAGCTCTAAATTACACTAAAAAAATACATTCAAATTTTATTATCTATTGACTAGATCAGACTTAATCTGGCTACTAGAGTCAAGAGACTGTTCTCTAGTGTGGGTAAACTAAGCAGGCAACCCATCTTGTAGTAATAAGACTAATAATACTTAAGTTTGGGTATGCTAACCATGTATTCTGGTTATCTACTGCTGGGAAATAAAATATCTCAAAACACCCCAAACTTAGTGGCTTAGAACTACAACAAACATTTTAATTTTGCTCATGAATCCAGTCTGGGCAGCAAGTGTCTCTGTTGCACATATCAATATCAACCAGGGGTAGCTGAAAGGCTGATGGAGTAGGAGGCTGCATGCTCGAATCATCTGAAAAGCCACTCACTCATTCAGGAGATCACTGTCATCAGAGAACACCTTAACTTGGGCAATCAACCAACATACCTATACATTTCCTTACTTCAGGATGGCTGAATTCCAAGAGTAAGCATGCCAAGCGAATAAAGTAGAAGTCCATGGCATGTTTATGACTTAGCTTCAGAAGTCACGTGGTAGCACTTCCAACTACTAGTCAAGGCTATCATAAATTCAGCTCAAGTTCAAAGCGAGAAGACATAGACCCTACCACTCGATGGAAAGGGTGCCAAAGTCATACTGTAAGACCAGCTGGTGGCAGGAGATATATTGTGGCAGCCATCTTTGGAAAATATCATCTGTCACAACAAGGCAATTACAGCTTTCCAAAAGCTAAACAGACCTACACAATAAATGAATTAAATAAGTGATGTCAACAACATCCAATTAAATACCTCACAAGTTATTTTTAAAATAAAATTTTCACTGCTTAAATTTCCTACCATAAAGCTCCAAGACATTTCCATTTAAAACTTAAGGGTATGTGATCCAATTTCAACCTTCTGGGAACCTAATCTGAGGTTAAATCACCCTTCTAACAATAAAAAGGAAACAGGACTGGTATCATGAAAGATTAGAGTTTTTCTATCACGTTAAACTGGACAAATGCATACTGCCACTCAGGTTTCAAAGATACAACGTCATTTTCAAGTAACACCTACTACCTCTGAAACATTTCATCCTGCCCTAAAAAACACCGTAAATCAAAATCTCAGATCACTTTACCAAAATGGCATGCTATTTAGAGATCCTTCACTGAGGACACCAGAAAACAACTCCAACACTAATTCCTGTGCCTTTGCTCAATGATCAGCAGCAGTTGCTGATTTCATTCTGATTACAAGTGCTCAGCCATTTTTGTGTCTAAAATTCAGGGTCATTTTTTAAAATGTGCTGCTTACTTTTTCTCTTCATCATCACTTCGCCTTTGAGACATACTGTTCTCCAGCCTGAGATGCCCTTCCCCCGTCTGACCTCAATCTTACATGTTACTTAACTCAATTGGAAATCTTGATTTCTGCACTCCTTCTGAATCCACATCCAGAGATACACTTATGTTAACAAAATTCGGATCTGAAAATGATGTGGAGACATAAGGAAATTCCAAGAAGCTCAGAGACATCCTATAAATGTACAGAGACATACAAGAGCTTTCCCTATTTAGGGTCTGCCAGGCAAATAAAGGGTTCAGCAAGGGTATTTGAGCTTTCTGGCTTAACAGGATAAAGCTTACCAGGGTCAGAAGAAGGTGAAATAAACTGGAATAGACCTGAACTCCTGGCTGTTTTCTACAAAAGAGTGAGGAATAAGAATCCGGAAGGTAGCATCTCAAGGTGAGCAGGTAGGAGAGGAGAGACATAGGATTTATTGTCTCCTCCTGCCAGAATATAAGTTCTGTGAAGACAAGGGAGTTGTTGGTTTGTTCACAGTGATGCCTCCAGCACCTAAAACAACTCAATCAGTATTTGTTGAACGAATGAATGGTATTGACAGACGGTAGTAATTCTGGAGATTCATTTCACTTAGAGATGGGAATCCAAGTTTTTCCTCTCTCGATGGCTGACTCTGCCTTTAGACCTCTGCCCACTTATCAGCCTACTAATTCTCCCCAGTCACAGGTCTCAACCATTGTAGATGCTAACCTTCTGTCTGGAGAAGCGAGCTGGAGTGCAGGACTGTGTCTCCTCATTATTGCTATCTGCCAACATAGAAAATCTACCCAGGTGAACTCAATATGCTGTCCTTGTGGTCCAGCTGCAAGAATCCCCACCCCTTCTGGAAAGGGGCTCTACCTGGAGCACATTAAGCTGACTTTCCATTTACATGGTTGAAAGGCCACAGAGTAGACCCAAAGCTTAGTACTCACGCTCTTGCTGGGCCCACCAAAAATGAGCAAGGAAGAGGTTTTCCCTTCATTTAAAGTCTTATTTTTAGAAGACTACCCCTTTTCTCTTGGAGAAGGAAATGGCCACCCACTCCAGTGTTCTTGCCTGGAGAATCCCAGGGACAGGGAAGCCTGGTGGGCTGCCATCTGTGGGGTTACACAGAGTCGGACACGACTGAAGCGGCTTAGCAGCAGCAATAGCAGCCCCTTTTCTCTGCCAGTTTTGATGCCACCTCTGCTTTCAGAATTGCCAGTCAAGGGCACTACAGTGTACAAGGCCACAAGATGGGCTTTTTCTCTTCTTGTATGCTCTCAGTAAATCTACCCTGATTTCCAAGCCGACCTCAGCCACTAAGTTGTGACCTATGGCCAAGTCATTTAACCTCCAGGGCCTCTGTTTCTTCATTTATAAAAGCAGAGATCGGAAACAGATAAACTTAAGTCTCCTCTAGTCACAAATTCTTCAAATCAATAAGTAATTAAGAAAGGAGTCCACACAATAATCTTTCTGCTGCTGTAGAATAAAGGAGCTAATTAACTCTTTTTGTAATCTAATGGTTCCACTTAGTTCTCTGCCCAATATATAACCAATGTTTACTAGGCACACACCAGATACGCAGTGTGGTGCCTGCACCTGATGTTCCAGAACTTACATGTTTGAATGACAACTACTTGACTTTTGATCCATGTTTTGGGGGCTTCCCTGGTGACTCAGATGGTAAAGAATCTGCCTGCAATGCAGGAGACCTGGGTTTGACCCCTGGGTTAGGGAAGATCCCTGGAGAAGAAAATGGCAACCCACTCCAGTATTCTTGCCTGGAGAATTCCATGGACAGAGGAGGCTAGCAGGCGATAGCCCCTTGGGTGGCAAAGAGTAGGATACAACTGACTAATACTTTCACTTTTACTTTGGGAACTTTAGGTTCCTGTCCCAAATTCTGATATATTGTATGGTTTGTTTATTGACCCAGTTATTTGAGAGACATTCTGGACTCTCAAGCCATCATTTCCAAGGGTCACAGCAATTTTCAACCAGTGTTTTAACATTTCTAAATTTCTGTGTTAATGTGATACTCTTGCCACAGTTTCACAATTAAAATACAAACTTATTCATTGGTGTTAGTCACTCATTCATGTCTGGACTCTTCGTGACTCCTGGATTGTAGCCCACCAGGCTCCTCTGTCCATGGAATTTCCCAGGCAAGAATACTGGAGTGGGGAGCCACGCCCTTCTCCAAGGGATCTTCCTGACCCAGGGATCAAACCTAGTCTCCAGCACTGCAGGCAGATTCTTTAACATCTGAGTCACCAGGGAGAGCTTCTTCTTTGTTGTTACTCTTGAGTGACAAATTGCAGCACAGTAGGAGAAGTTTTCACCAAATGAATGCAGTCAGGTTTTTTGCCTTGTTGAAAAGTATCAGCCTTGAGATTTGTCACACTGAAGATCACTGCGTCCTTGGGAAAGAGCCATGAAAAATCTTTCCCAAGCAATTAAAGGGTGTCTGATCCGTTTGCCATCAGGGTTCAGAATAAGATCCATCTGTTTGTGCCCTAATACAAATGGCCGGTAGCAAAATTATCCTCACTTCCTCAGATGAATACATCTAAATAGGTTATTAATCATCATTATACAGAAAACCTTTATCTCACACTCAGAGACTTTTTTATTTTTTAAGTTTATTATGGTCAGATTAAAATATAGCATTTCTAAAGTTAAGCTTTAAATTGGTTTTGGAATGACAATAAACTCTGTCACTACCCAAGGAAGAAAAATAATGGAAGGTATTAGTTTGTTAGTGGGAAATGGAATCCCTGGCTCCAGCATGATCTGGCTGACAGCACCAAAACCTTTTTAATGGAAGTTTAGTTACAACTGGAGAAATAAATACAATCAGCTGTATCGATGTGGCAATGTGGGAGGTGGGGAAGAAAAGGATAAATGATGTTAAAGGAATTGCTAATTCCAAGGCAAAATGATAAAACTGCAAGTACACAGATGTTTGGTAAGATTTCATAAAATTAAACAAATGAAAGTGTTACTGCTAGTTCTAAAATCATTATATTATGCCTATTCCTGACTAGTAAAGGCATGATCCATAGCAAGATTGAAGGAAATACTGCCTCAGGTTCTGAAAAGTTAAAAACCTAGGGAGATGGGAGCTGCTTTTGAAGTTCTGAGGAGACATGGTTATAGGTGTAAATGTAATGTATAAAATACTTACACACTTAGGTTCCAGCTCTAGGCCAGGTTTGGAAAATATAGGGTAACAGAAGCCTATCAACATGAAGAAGCTCATTAACCACTGGAAAGGAGAATTGGGAAAGAAAAGGACGCTAACAGCTGTAGACTATTCTGCGCACCAAGAGCTGTACTAGGTGCTTTGCAGCCATGAGCCCGTGTAACCCTTACAACACCCTGTATAGTTATTCTCATGTCACATTATTTTCCCAGCATCCTTCCCATTTCACGTAGGGCTCACCAAAAGCTCAGAAATTTGGGGTATCTTGCCCAGGATCACACAGTAATGTAGTCAAGGTGGGATTTGAATCCCTTATATCAGGTCCTTCCACTACACACACAAATATGTTGATATAAATAGAGAACAGGCTAGGGGACAAAGGTTATTTAAAAGAGTAAACAATGCCCATGAATATTCAGTTCTGCAGTTTTGTGAACTCTACCAAAAAATGTGCAATAGAAAATGTTTAGTCATGATTAGAGATGTGGCTTCAATTCCAAATTAAAGAGAATAATGGAGGAAACAAATATTTCTTCCATATACTTGCATGATGGAAAAGCAAGAAGTTGTATATAACATCAAGGGCCAAAGTGAAAAATGAAATTATTAGTCAAAATACTGTGTTTCCTGAAAATTATTATTTCTGGAGAGAATACAGAAAATAAAAAGAAAGTTAGCTTGGGCACAACCGACTGTTTCAATAAAGGGCAACATAGTCACAAATTCATTTTGTGAGACCAAATGATTTATTAATAGCCATGTTGAAATACAGCCAGTTAGATATTCAATGGTGATATAAATGCTGCACCAGAACAATTTCTTCTACCTAAAATGATACTTAATGATAATAAGTATACTTTAATCAATATTAACTACATCAGTGAAAACACTGGAATTTGTCAAACTGATTTTTTTTTTTAACTCCCTAGGGTGTATTCAGCCAGAGCCCATGTCAATCTGGATTCCAGCTTAACAGCACTAATGGGAGATCTTGGCCTCAATTTCAGCAGTTTCATGAAGAGAAAATGCTTTCACAAAACAGGACACATTCAGATCCCATCCCAAAAATGCTTTAAATAGACAGAAATTTCATGGTAGTAGTGAGATGCTTTTAGCCATATTCAAATTCCCAAGAATATTGTGGGTATGTTTTCTTAATAGTGTTGACAGCACTCAGCTGAATCTTGAATCCCATCCTCACTAAGGGCTGTGGTCTTCTAATGCAGATATCCAGGACCAAAGGCAGAGATGAAGGCAGGGTTCATGTATAGCAAAACCTGTAAATCTCTTCTAAAACTGAATCTGGTTCAGTGTGCTGTACAATTCTTGGAGAAGCAATAATTTTATTGATTTCAAGACAATTCAGTAACGAAACTGAATAAGCAAGATGCTTTTGGAAACTGCATCTCCCTCACTGAAAGTTTAAAACCTGCCTGCTAGAATACTAATTTTAATGGATTTTTTAAAGAAAAAAATGTTCGTTTTTGTTTGACTTTTTAATGCAATTTCAATTTCAGTGTGTTTGGATATATGTCAATTCAGGGAGAAAGTGAGATCAAACAGGCAGTTGGCTCTTTCAAAGACATTACCAACAAGTCCCAATTAAACAGCTTGGTAAGTCTATTCAATGAATGTTTAAGATAAGACATGCACTGTAAATGAACTAGACCTAATACACGCCTATAGCACACTCCACCCAGCAACAGTTGAATACATATTCTTCTCAAGTGCACAAAGAATATTCTCCAGGATGGACCATAGATCAGGCCATAAAACAAACCTACAAACATATTTAAAAGAACTGAAATTATGCAAAGGATGCTTTCTGGCCACAATCACATGAAACTAAAAATCAATAAGAAAGAAATCTGGAGAATTCAAAAATATGTGGAAATCAAAAACCACTTCCAAATAACCAATGGATCAAAGAAGAAATCACAAAGGAAATTAGAAAATACTTTGAAGTAAAATTAAATTGAAAATACAACATACCAAAACTTATGAGATGCAACAGAAGCATAATAGAGATATTACGTGACACAGCAATTTCACTCCTAGACATATACCCAAAAGAAAACATTGTGTACAAGTGCTTGTAGTTGAAGGATCAGGGAGAGAAAGTGACTATTAATGATTGTGGGTTTTCTTTGGGGGCAATGAAATGCTCAAAAATTGACTCCAGTAATGGTTGTACAACTCTGAATATACTAAAAGAGATTGAATTGTATACTTTAAATGAGTGAATTGGATATGTAAATTAGACTTCATTAAGTCTGTTAAAAATGTGAATTAATGGTCTAAAACTCACAATTAAAAAAGAAAGAGAGATATCTGACTGCATACAGAGGTTTTAGAGGCCAGCCACCACCTCAGCCAAAGCAGTGGGACTGAGCCCTCTGGTTGCCTCGAGGTTACCTAATGGCCTTGAAGTCTCTAGAAAGAACCTACTGAATCACCCCTTCCACACCACCATTACCCACTCCACCAACAGCTCACTTGGTAATTGAATGAACAGCAGAGCCCAAACCAAACTCACTGATACCCCTGCCCAGGACCACAGGAAAAAAAAATTGGCATGACGTAAAGGAACTGGTTGCTGATAGAGACTGGCCCATCCTGGAAGACACAGCAGAGTGAAATTAGAGCTTTACCTAAAACCATATCCCATTGTTTCCGTTTTCCTCTGGGTATTTGGGAATTGTATGGACTTCCCTCACCTTCTCATTCCCTTTAAATGAAATTCCACCTCCTGAAAGAAGTTCTTACACCTCATTTACCTCTCACATCTCATTCCAAACCTGAGAAAAACCCTCATTTCCACAAAGTCCTGCTAAAGCTTTTTCACTTAAAAGGAAGAAGGAAGAACCAGCTCTGATGTTGTATCTCATGAATTGTGGTAACAGTTCACCACACAGCTTCCAACGGAAGACCTTGGCAATCCTGGAACAGAGAGGCTGACAGAGAAACAAGTACTCCTTAAATCTTGACTGTTCTCCAGTAATGGAGTTCTGCCTTTACTCAAGAAGGGTTTCATTGTTTTGTATCATTTTGCTTTAAATGAAGCCTTTGAAAAAAAAAATCTACAGCACAAGAGTGGCACTACCAATGAATTTAAGGCAAAATCTTCCTCTGGAGTATTTTTACAACAAGTCATGCAGTACATAGAGCATAACTGTTTATTGCTCACACTAAGATTCAAGATGTCATCTCTGTTAAACAAGAATGGGCAGAATAAGAAAAGTGGGTAGTAAAAGAAAAAGCACAGCAGAAGAAATTTAATTCACACCAGAGACAATATAAACAGACTACACAACAGGAAATGGAATGAAGAACAGACTTGAGAAAGTACTCAAAAGGAAAAAAGAAACTGAAACGGATGAGTCTGCAGGTAACCATTCTGAAGGTCTGATCAGAAACCTGCCTATGAATAACAAGTATTCTTACAGGAATTAAGGAATTAAAAAGAGAAGGGAAAAGGAACATACCCTGTATTTTGACTTGATCTATCTCTTGGAGGAAAATAATTCTGAAAGGCTAAGGCATTTTCCAAAGGCCACATATATAATCTGTGCAGCTGGGATATAAATCCAGACATATGATCCCTAAATGTATGTGTTTTGTTAATCACAGCATTCAAAAGATGCTAAAAGAAAATTTTCAAAACCTGGGAAAGGAGTTGCAGTTGCTATGTGCTCAGCAAGTTATTTTTAAGAATCTAGAAGTCATATCCATCATTTATAAAATTGCAATATTTCTAAAGGCAAGACTGAGTTTGGAGTCTCTTCTGCAATAATAAATGGAGAAAGCAGTGGGGTAATTTCTACAACTGTGCTGTCCAGAATAGTACTTTAAATTAAGGGAAAGCAAAAAAAAAAACAAAAAATTTTTTTGTAGTTGCTCAGTGGCACTAGTAACTTTTCAAGTGTTCAGCAGCCATATATGGCTACTGGCTATTATACTGGACATCACAGATACATACCATTTCCATTGCTGCAGAAAGTCATATCGGACAGGCTAGACCATAGCATTTTAAGTAGAAGTTCGAAACCAAGTAATTGTATAAGGAAGTTGGAATTTCTGTTTTAAGGGTAGAGAAGATATTTTTTAGTTCTATACAAATCTCAGAAAATATACTACCCTGTACCTTTCTAAGAAAAATGCTTGCATATGCAACCCTGCAGACGAGTCTCATTTACAATTCCAGACCACAAATCCCACATGGAATTGAATTGTGGGATTCAATTCAATTGCCTGAATTTCTACTACCTATCCCTGATAACTTCATTTCATACATTATTTTTCTTTTTTCCTCCCTAATATCAGTTTTTTAATTGAAGAAAGATTACAATGTTGTGTTGGTTTCTGCCATACAATAACACGTCAGCCATAATTATATATATATCATCTCCTTCTTGAGCCTCCCTCCATCCCAACCCCAAGGTCAGCACAGCTTGCCATGCTAGGCTTCCTGTGTTACACAGCAACTTCTCACCAGCTATCTATTTTACACATGGTAGCATTCCACACATTCTTTTTTAATTAATTTATTTATTTTAATTGGAGGATAATTACTTTACAATATTGTGGTGGTTTTTGCCATACATTGACATGAATCCCATTCTTCTTTCAAACTTGACTTCTTCATCCTCTTCCCTGTCCATCTCTCACTTTCCAATCCCCACAGCTCCTTCTTAACCAAAGACCTTACCTCATTCCTCAAAGAGCAAATAAAGCTGCTGAACATGAGCCCACCTGTGTCAGGTTCATGTGCATTTGTAAATCAAGAGGAGCCCCAGCTTCTAACAAAGACCAGCCCCCTCGATTGCACCTCAGTTTCTTGCACCTTTCCGAGACTGCACTTCAGCCATTCTTCCTCTCCCCTCAGAAGCAATCAGTCTTCCTCTCCACGAGGTCATGCCCACCAGCATAAAAACATGCTCAAAACTTTTTATTAAAGGATGGTTGGACCCTAAGAACCTCCAGCTATAATCCCATTTTTTTCTGCTCCCCTCATTCCAGTCTCAGTTCAAAGGACATCTCCTCAAGGTGCCTCTCACTGACCACCCTTTCCAAAGCTGCCCACACCTACACCCACAGTTTCTATCACATTGGGATGTTTTCTTCATAACACATACATCAGTAGGAAAAACAGTTCTAAGACGGCAGACTTTGTCTGTCTTGCTCATACCGCTCATCTCCAATGGAGCAAAAGATAATAAAGTAATGGTAATTACTGTGCCACGGCCTGAGTATGAGTCATTTTATTCAATTTTCACAGCCTGGAGGAACATCCTATTAATGTCTCATTTTACAGCTCAGAAGACTAAGACCGAGGAAGGTGGTATAAGTTGCCCAAGGCCACACAACTAGTAAGTGCTAAAGCCAGAGTCAAACCTAAGCAGGCTATCCGTATAGCCCTTGCTCTCAACCAATATATTTCACTGGCTCCTCCTTACAAAGATACTCTAAATACACTTTTTTGGTCTGTTCATTGAATGAATATTTTAGTCAAGTCATCAAGAAACAAAACTCTCTTTCAAGAATGAGAGGATTAAGGAAGTGAATAAAAGTTACAAGGATAATGATGACTTGACCACCGATAAAGAAAAGTGTAATACAGAGCTATCTATATAATAAATGCACATATGGGAGCAAAAAGAGAAGGCTAAAAGAAAAAACTGCAAAAAAGGATTCACAGTAAAAACAGCAAAGATAAAAATATTGAGAGAATCAAGATATAATTATAAATGATGGCTTCATCTACTCACAATATTTAATTGTGTTTGCAATGAGAAATGTCTTAATAATAAGAGGTTTGATCACAGGTACTATACCGGACACTCGCTCCCCTAAATGTTCGTCCTATACTTTCCTGCACCCATAACTTTTCTCATGCCATTTTTATTTCAAAGCCCCAACTTTTCTTTCTTTACATTTTTCAGACTGAGGGGCTCAAAGAGTTCTCTCCTTTTTGATGTCAAAATCTTTGCTACATACAACACACAGTGCAGAAAGCTATATGACAGCACATATATTTACATGTATTATTCTACCCTTTCCCAAGTTTAGTGTTCCTTCAAACTAACCTGGGACCTTTGGGGAAGGCAACTCTGTCTTGTACTTCTCTTTTTTTTCCCCAGGGAAAGAGAAATACCACAGTATTTTATAAATAAATTAGGTGAACAGGAGAAGGCAAGAAAAATACTATACGTATTCAATTATCCAGTATTTAGTGGCAGTTTCATACAAAAAAAGAATACCATGTGTCTATGGAAAATAAAATGTATTGGAATTAGCAATATTTTCCCTAAGTCTTTATTTCTTTGCTAGTCCAGTTAATAGGAATTAGATATTGGCCATTACTAATACGATCACTTTGATCACTTTCCATTATTATGTATCTGCTAATATGTCTAACTAATCATTTTTATTGACTTCCAACACCTCCTTTAAATTGTTATCCCTTTGGAGAGCCTTTAACAACTATGAACAAAAATGTGAACTGTATTTCCCTGTGAACTTCCATGATAGCTCTGCACACAGAGATCGGTCTGCCTCCGAATCTGCAGCAGTTCTAGTAAAGGTTATTTTAAAAGTCAGCAAGTTCATAAGGACAATTCAACATCAGACAATCAATTCAAGTACAACTGAAAGAACTTGGTATAATTCTTCACTATATGCCAGCTTATAAATTTTAGGTATTCTGCCTTAGACTCTGAATTTTACCCAGGCTTGTAACATAGGGTTTCAAGATTAAGCAAATAAAAGCAACACAAAAACAAGATGTCAAATTTAATTTGAATTTTAGATAAACAACAAAAAATTTCAGTATAATTATGATGCTTGGGGTATACTTATACTTTTTAAATATTCCAGAGGCTAAAACATTATATTTTTTTAATCTGAAATTGCAATTTAACTGGATGTTTTGTATTTTATTGGGCAACTCTACCCTAAAGAATAAAAAGTCAGACTTTCTGTATTTCTGGAACCATCTTCACTTAGCATTGATGTCATACGCATCTCTGTAGAGATGCTTTCCAGCTAATCCAATCTCTCTGCCTCTTGCTTATCCTTGTTCTGTTCCTACTGGAGATATTTCAAATGAGTTCTGATTATCTCTTCAGATTTTGCTCTAGCTCAGCTCTTTGCTTTAAAAGGGCCAAGTCACCACCAGTATTTCCCAACATGAATTATACTGAAGGCTGATGAGCTATCAAAATTCTCTTCCGCAGGCTCCGCGAGTGAAAGAGAGAAGAAAAAATAATCACAATACATCTGAAGTCATGAAGGAGAGAGAGGCAGCAGATGTGAGGCAATAAATATTTTCTCTAAGACTGGGTTTGGAGAACTGCAATCAGTCCATTCAATCAGTGTTGACCAGAGGTCACGGGCTCACAGACCCAGACAGGCTTTGTTTGACCCACAAAGTTTGATCCTTGGGATTTTTTTTTTTTTAAAGAATTATCAATTACGCACTCAAACTTAATAATGAGAATATTCCCCGAAACTCACTCTCTGGTTTTTTCTTGAAAAATAAGGCCTAGCAATTCTGGTCTTGCACTCCTAAATGATAACCGGAGACCAGAGCCAAGAGGCCACCCAGAATCCCCAAAGATTCCACTCACTATTACCCTACCTGCCTCCTCCTGTACATACAAGCTGCTGTGGGGTGTGTGACCCTTTCAAACCAACCCTTCATTTTTCATAAGCACATGCAACCAACCATTCTGGATCCTATTCCCATCTGCAGAGATTCCATGAGCTAACTAGATATCTCACACCTAGTAGGTCCCCTGTCCCTACAGTCATTTGCATGACATCCTAGCTGGATAAAGAGTATGTTTGCCTAGGGACTTCCCTGGTGGTCCATTGGTTAAAACTCCATGCTTCCACTGCAAGGGGCACGGGTTTGATCCCTGGTCAGGGAACTAAGATCCCATATGCCGTGTGATGTGATTAAAAAAGAGAGAGAGAGAGAAAGAAAAAAGAGTACTTTTGCCCAGATGTAAAGCAAAGCTGATTACAAACCAAGATAGAGAGTTCTGCACATGAGACGGGGGGGAATATCCTGGAAAAAATATGTAGCAAGTTATAAATCAAGAGAGAAATGTGAGTTTTAGAATCTAGAAAACCTAAGTCCTTCATATTAAATGAATAGTATCAGATTCAAATTCAATTGAACCATATGTAGTACTTTCACTTATCATTAAAGCAGTGATAAATGTAACCAGTCCTCCTTATTCAAATCAATTGTAGCACAACTGGTTTTTTTTTTCTTGCTCAAAATGGTGTTTGCAAACTGTACAGTCTGTCAACACTTGAAGACAACCTGAAGCAAAGCATTTATCAGCAAGTCTTCATGTTGAAATTCACTGACCCAAATATTACAAAGAAGATAAATTAATAACTGCCATAGACTACATCAGTATAATAATTGGTAAACACTGCACACCAGTAACAAAACAGACTGGAAAAGAGAAGCCTGGTATAGTGCATTATTTCACATTTATTTGGCAAACCTCTAAGCTTGCAACCTCACAAGGATTCTGTCATCCAAGGTGCTCAACAGGAGATGATACTGACATTTTTCAGAAGCCAATTCCTATACCAAAATAAATTAAGACTCTCTAATAGGCTTCCCTGGTAGCTCAGTTGGTAAGGAATCCACCTGCAATGCAGGAGGATTGGCCCCTGGATGGTGAAGATCCCTCGGAGAAGGGAAAGGCTAGACACTCCAGTACTCTGGCCTGGAGAACTCTATGGACTGGATAGTCCATGGGGTCGCAAAGAGTCGGACATGACTGAGTGACTTTTACTCACTCACTCAATTGGTTTAACAACACAAACAACAGTTTTCTTTTATTCAGTTCAGTTCAGTTTAGTTCAGTCGCTCAGTCGTGTCCGACACTTTGCGACCGCATGAATCGCAGCACGCCAGGCCTCCCTGTCCATCACCAACTCCAGAAGTTCACTCACACTCACGTCCATCGAGTCGGTGATGCTATTCAGCCATCTCATCCTCTGTCGTTCCCTTCTCCTCCTGCCCCCAATCCCTCCCAGCACCAGAGTCCTTCCTTTTATTAGCATAGCTTTATATGAATAATTAGGTTCTTGATTCAGGTGTAGAATGTGTCATTTTATCTCATTTTTAGATAGTCACACAATCCTTTTTAAGATAACCCAGACAAACCTTTTTTCTGGGCAATAGATTTTCTACTTTCCTTTTTAAAATTAGTTTCTTTTGCCTTTGCTTTCTTTCCTTTCCCCTTAATATTTAACTCCATCTCTAAAGCAAAAAGTCCTTTGTCCCTGTCAGGGTTATATCAATTACAGTTGGCTTTTCACTATCAGGAAAGAATGCTTGGGCAAGAGAGAGTCAGTCCTCACTCACGCCTCCACCCTGCCCATCAGCACCGTGGTTTCTCCATACCACCTGCTTTCTGCTCTCCCTGGCTGAGCACTGGAAGATGACAGGCCCCTCTGTGTACTGTGTCCTAGGAGGACGTGCCAGTTGTCTGGAAGGTCTGGAAAGGCAGAACCTGCTTCTTTCCCCTCTAAGGAAATGGGCTACAATCCTATACATGCAACATAAAACCACATTTCTGGACTTGTGGCTGCATCATTCTAATCTCTGCCTCCACCTTCATGACACCTTCTCACCATGTGACTGCCCTCCTCTCTCTGTCATAAAGACAGTCACGATGGCAAATAGGGTTCACTTGGATAATCCAGGGTAATCTCTCCATCTCAAAATCCTTAATCACATCCACAAACTCTCTGTTTGAGACTGTTCAACTCTGTTGAAACAGAGTAGCATTTACAAATCACAAAAAGTAGGACTTGATGTCTTGGGGTGGCCATTATTCAGCCTACTACAAGATGAGCACAGTGCTACATGGAAAAGGTCTTAATTGGCTGAGAAGCACTAGCCAGCTACATGCTGTCTTTCAATTACATAGTGTACTGGAGATACTACATTCTGACTAAACAAGCCCCAGTTGTAAAAGTCACCCTTTAGCACTTAGCAGCTCGAAGAGTCAAGATTCTTAATCTGGAAAATCACCTGAATGGCAAAGCGAGTTGAACTAAATTAAGAAATTGTTCAGTGGCCAAAACTGTACCTCTCAGAACTTGATAAGGACCCTGTTCAGAAGGCACTTCATGAATAGGACAAAGGTCTACTGTTACAAAACTAATATGCCTGGCTAAACAGAGAATATAATATGTTGAAATGTGATCCACCCAGGATGCTCTGGTTTGGATGGAAATGAAAGGACAGGGGAGAAAACAAAATATACTTTCTAGGACACCACATGAAAACCCACAAGTTAAATGTGGAGCATTGCATGAGAGCAAAACCTACTATAAATAATTCTTAAGTTTAAAGGGAAGGAATAAAAATATTACAGAATTGGGAAGGAAATTCAGTGTTGAGAAAACAATGAAGATAGAGTATAAATAATTTGATCAAGTTTTATCTAAGATAGGCCACAATCATGGACAAACATTTGAAATGTGTGTAACCGGAAAGAGAGATGAATTTAATATCGTATCACAGGATTCAAGCAATGGGGGAAAACTATCTTCAAGTGAACCCATGGAAGCATTTTTAAAGGTCATAAGCTAGACTTGCTGCATTAACTTCAAAAGAAGACAAATAAAATATCAACTTATTTTCATCACTAGGGGCAGGAAATAGGAAAGTAAGAAGTTTTACTTCCTTATGAACATCTGACCTAGGCAGTCTTTTCGTTAAGTAGGATGGGGGGAAATATTCTTAACGGCTTGCTTCTCTCTTCCCTGTTGGCACCTCAGAGAAATACTCAGATATTTCAGATACCAAGTTTTCATCCCTTCTTCTACATCTAATCTGAATTTTCAGGTTAGAGTCTGGTAATAACATCAGATAGAAGGTCTTCATAAATATAATGTTGAAAACACAAGCACTATGAGCTGAAAAGTCCTGAAATACAAAGACAGTCAGGGAATTATCGGAAATTCACAACAATGATAATATTACTTGACTTTATTGAGTGCTTATTATTAGCCAGGGCTTCCCTGGTGGCTCAGATGTCAAAGAATCTGCCTGCAATGCAGGAGACCTGGGTTTGATCCCTGGGTTGGAAAGATCACCTAGAGAAGAAAATTGCAACCCTCTCCAGTATTCTTGCCTGGAGAACTCCATGGACAGAGAAGCCTGGGTGGCTACAGTCCATGGGGTCACAGAGAATCAGACACGACTGAGCAACTAACACTATTATCCAGGCACTGTGCTAACTTGGATGATTTAAGTCCTCACAAAAATCTTACGAGGGAAGTACCATGTGCATGGAAACTTTGCAGCTGACAAGCATATAAAGTCATGATCCCAAGGCTAGAAACAGCAGAGTGAAGGTTCGAATGCTGAGTCTAACTCCAGATGGAACTCCCTCTTGCTGCTGCTGTCTGATGGCACAATTCTCTTTCTGAATGCTCACTGTGCACCTGCCACTGCCTGAGACAACTACCCAGATGAAAATACTCCTCCGACCTCCCTGGGAGTTAGGTACTTAAGAGTAAACCCAGTTAAGGAAACCGCCACACAAAAGATTATGCAGCTTGCCCACGGCCACACAGTTAGTAAACGTGTTCATCTATCACAGGTAGATCGACATTTCAACATAGGAAGGGAAATTCTATAGGTAGTGTCCTTGCCAAGTGCACCAACAATAAAGACTTAGTGATTTTTGTCACATTTCCTAAAACTTTCTCAGACCAAGTACAGAACAGGAACCCACACAGCTAATCTGCCTGGTGAGGCATGACCACTTTAAGCCTCCACCTCCCCTCACTTCCAGCCTCACATCCACATGCCAGTTCCATGACTTTCCAAAGGTGAGGATTAGGAGCGTTGTCACTTTTAATACATTTTGAAGGGGAAAACGGTGCCCGGTTTTCTAATGACTCACGTGCTAAGCATAAGTAAACATGAGAAAAAGAATAGAAAGAGGCACCTATAAACAAGTCAGAAAAAATGCAAGCACCAAAGGCAAGTCAAAAATCACTTTCCCACCACTATCTGTGTTCAGTCATGTAGGCACCAACTTTTTAAAAAAGCTACACTGCCAGCCTTCATCTGAGGAGTCTTTCAGGTATATTGAAGAGGCTGCTGGCTGGCACAAACCTGAAGAAGGAGGAAGAGAGGAAATAATTTGGTCCACAGCAGAGCTAAGCAACAAGTAAGCCAAAAGGGGCTTGTGTGTGTGTGTGTGTGTGTGTGTGTGTTGTTTTTCCATTTTCCATGAGAAACTTCATAAAGACAATCTATTGCCTTGGTTTGTAGGTCCAAATTCAAGCAAGGGGAATGTTTCCTCCAGTTCTTAGGAATCCAGAGCTAGGATGAAGGATGAGCAACCAGTACTCACCTATACAACCTCGTTTTAATGTCCATAATGGGAGAGAGAGCATGGTTGTGATAGGCTGGGGGCCGGGGGGTGGGGGGGAGGCAAAAAACACCTCAAATTACTAACTAGGTAGCAATTATGATTTTCTTGTCTCACACACACACACACACACACACACACGAAGGACAAAAGGACACTCTGTACCAGTGTTCAATACAATTACAAGATGCCTCATTCTATTTTTTGTGGGTTTTTTAAACTTAATTTTTATTGGACTATATTTGCTTTACATTGCAATGTCAGTTTCTACTATACAGCAAAGTGAATCAGCTATACCTATACATATATCCCCTCTTTTTTGGATTTCCTTCCCATTTAGATCACCAAAGAGCACTGAGTATTCTCTGAGCTATACAGGAAGTCCTCATTAGCTATCTACTGTATACATAGTACCAATAGTGGAATCATGCCGATCCTAATCTCCCTACTCAGCCCACCGCTCCTTACTCCCTTGGTATCCATACATTTGTTCTCTGTGTCTGTGTCTCTACTTCTGCTTTGCAAATAAAATCATGCCTCCTTTTATGACATTTCACTCTATTGCCTTTTCCTTACAAACTGAAAGTCCGTGGCAACCCTATGTTGTGTCAGTCTCCCGGCACCATTTTTCCAACAGTGTTTGTTCACCTTATGTCTCTGTGTCACATTTTGAAGACTCTTGCAGTGTTTCAAACTTTTTCATCATGGTGATATTTGTTACAGTGATATGTGATCAGTGATTTTGGATGGTACCCCTGTAATTATTTGGGGGCACCGTAAATCACGCCCACATAAGATGGCAAACAATGGATAAATGTGTGTGTGCTGGTTGCTCCACCATGAGCCATTCCCCCTTCTCTCCCCCTCTCCTCAGGCCTCCCTGTTCCCTGAGACACAACAATCCTGAAGTAAGGCCATTTAACAACCCTGCAACATCCTCTGAATATTCAAGTGAACAGAGGAGTCACATACCTTTCACTTTAAATCAAAAGCTAGACACAGTTAAGCTCAGTGAGGAAAGCATGTCAAATGCTGACATGGGCTGAGAAAATCAGCCTCTTGTGCCAGCTTATGAATGCAGAGGAAAAGCTCTTGAAGAAGGAAATGAAAAGTGCTATTCCAGTGAACACATAAATGATAAGAAAGCAAAACAGCCTCAGTGTTGATTGGAGAAAGTTTTAGTGATCTGGACAGAAGATCAAATCAGCCCCAACATTCCCTTAAGCCAAATCCTATTCAAGAGCAAAGCCGTAAGTCTCTTCAGTTCTACTAACGCTAAGAGAAGTGAGGAAGCTGCTGAAGAAAAATCTGAAGCTGGCAGAGGCTGATTCCTCAGGTTTAAGGGGGAAAAAAAGCTGTCTCCATAACATCAAAGTACAAGGTGTTGATGTATAAGTCGAAAACAAGCCACAGAAATCTGCAGCAGGTTTTTCAGAAGATGTGAGTTAAGTAACAAAGGTGGCTACATTAAACAACAAATTCTCCATGTAGACAAAACAGCCTTATATAGGAAGAAGACGCCATCTAGGACTTTTATAGCTAAAGAAGAGAAGTCAATGCTTGGCTTCAAAGCCTCACAGGACAGGCTAACTCTCTTGTTAGGGGCTAATGCAGCTGGTGACGTTAACTTGAAGTCAATGCTCATTTACCATTGAGAAAAATCCCAGGGTCCTTAAAAATTATGCTAAATCTACTCTGCCTGTGCTCTATAAATGAAACAACAAAGCCTGGATGACGGCACATCTGTTTACAACATGATTTAATGAATATTTTAAGCCTACTATTGAGACCTACTACTCAGAAAGAACAAATTTCTTTTAAAATAGAACTGCACATTGACAAAGCACCTGGTCACCCAAGAGCTCTGATGGGAATGTACAATGAGATTAATGTTGTTTTCAGGTCTGTTAACAAAAAGCATCTATTCTGCAGCCCAAGGATCAAGGAGTAACTTCAATTCTCACGTCTTAAGAAATGCATTCCACAAGGCTATATGGCTGCCACAGACAGTGATTCTTCTGGTGGATCTGGGCAAACTCCATTGAAAATCTTCTGGAAAGAATTCACCATTCTAGGTGCCATGAAGAACATTTGTGATTCATGGGAAGAGGTAAGAATATCAGCATAAACATTTGACTTTGGGTGAAGTTGATTCCAGCCCTCATGGTTGACTCTGAGGGGTTCAAGACTTCAGTGGAGGAAACAACTGCACATATGGAGGAAACAGAGAATAGAATTAGAAGCAGAGTCTGAAGATGGGATTGCAATGTTGCAATCTCATGATAAAACTGAACGTATGAGGAGTTGCCAGTGGCTTCTTGGGATGGAATCTACTGGTGAAGATGCTATGAAGACTGCTAAAATGACAACAAAAGATTTAGGGTAATACATAAACTTAGCTAATAAAGCAGAGGCGGGGCTTGAGAGGATTGACTCTAATTTTCAAAGTTCTACTATGGGCAAAGTGCAATCAAACAGCATTGCATGTTACAGAGAAATTGTTTGTGAAAGAACAAGTCAATCAACACAGCAAATATCATTGTTGTCCTCTTTAAGAAACTGCCACAGCCACCCAAATTTTCAGCAACCACCACTCTCATCAGTCAGCAGTCATCAACATAGAGGCAAAAGATAATGCCGTCGCCCAAGGCTCAGATGATGGTTGAAATTTTTTAGCAATAAAGTACTTTTAAACTAAGGTATATACATTGTTATTTTAGACATAATGCTATTGCTCACTTAACAGAGTGTAACTTTTATATGCACTGAGAAGCCAAAAAAATTCATGAGACTAGCTCTACTGCAATATCCATTTTACTGTGGGGGTCTGGAACTGAACACATAACAGCTCCAAGGAATGCCTATATCCTCCTAAATGCAGAACAACAAGATTTATATGGGAGAAGAAAAGAAATCTATTCAGCATTTATTCAGAAAAGTAACATCCAAAATTGGTGTGACCAGTAAGAAACAAGCTATCTTCCTCTTTCATAACTTTGAATAATCCACTACATTTCTTATATGGATGTGTGGGTGCTCAGTCACTCAGTCATATCCAACTCTTTTCGACCCCATAGAATGCAGCCAGCCAAGCTGCTCTGTGCATAGAATTTTCCAGGCAAGAATACTGGAGTAGGTAGCCATTCCCTACTCGAGGGAATCTCCCCAACCCAGGAATCTAACCCACATCTCCCGCATTGGCTGGCGGATTCTTAGCACTGAGCCACCAGGGAGCCCTTCTTATTTGAGGAGAAAGCAGTGCAAAGAGGTACCCTTCTCTCCCCCCAAAAAGTGTGAGGCAAAATGAAAGAAGAGCGACAAGCGAAGATAATATTGTTGTCCAGACTTAGGCATGTGGTTATTTTCATAAATATGCAATGGTTAAAAGCTTATTAGACAGATGTGTTCACTCATACCCCTTGTTGCTCCTGTTACTATCATTAGTCACATCTTTCCTTTTTGATGCCTTCCCCACCAACATCCCTGGCACCACAGGAAAATTAAAGTCATAGTGTAATAGAAGTTTTGCCACGTAAATCAAAGATAGGATTTTCTTGCACAATCAATGCCTTTGAAATCTATACTAAAAGCTCATGGGGATGTAACTGTAGTCAACAATCATTAAGTTTTGCAAACAGCTGTGTCCCAGCCCTACAATGTGGATTAACATCTCAGAAATAACACTGTCTCTTTAAGGATAAGGTAAACAAGAAAAAGTTAAATCATGGTATATTCAGCCATGGAAAATGAAACAGGAGCCCACAGAGTTTCTGCAGAAATAACAATTCATGAATAAAACATCTGCATCGTATACAGCTTCAGAAAGATCAATTATAAAAAGGCTTCCATGACGTAGGATAATATGCAGGTATGTAAACTTTTCTTTTTGACAAATGACAGAATATCATCAAATTCTTCCACATTCATTGAAAAGATACTGCCAGTCTAAATACTGACAACATCCACTGCCTCTTCACATGTGGCAGAAAAAGGGGAGGATGAGGCACACTGCCTCGTCAATGCTCACGTTAAGGCTCAGAATATAGCCTCACACGTAGGAAACTGTATAAAAGTAAAAGAACATCTGCAGAAATAGCCAAATCTCACGGGGGGGTGGGAAATGTGGAGTTTAGATAAGCAAGTCCCAAATTTATTCACCATATTGCATATAAAGACTTATATTAAAGTCTTCCAAAAATAAGGCTAGGAATTCATTTAACAGAAGGCCACTCAATACTATTTACATCCTGCTTACTTTTAAAAATGAATTTGATTAATGTACAATAAGAGATGGGCTTCCCTGGTGGCTCAGATTGTAAAGAATTAGCCTGTCAATGCAGGACACAAGAGATGTGTGTTCGATCCCTGGATCCCCTGGAGGAGGCCATGGCAACCCAGTGTTCTTGCCTGGAGAATCCCATGGACAGAAGAGCCTGGCGGACTTCAGTCCATAGGACTGCAGAGGAGTTGGACACAACTAAAGTGGCTTAGCACCCATGCACAATAAAAGACACATCCAATTCAAGCAGATAAAATAGCAATTTAGCACAGTGGCTATGAGCCGAGACTCTGGAGGTAGAGATGATGGGACCTGAACTCCAGCACTGCAACTTTCTAGCTTTGTGACCTTAAACAAGCTACTTCACATCCCTAAGCCTCAATTTTCTTCCCTGTAAAATAAAAAGAATACCATCAGATTTCACAGGGCTCTGTTTGAAATAACATACACAACATATATAAAGTGCTAGCGCCAAGCTAGGATTCAAATAGTAAGTAATTAAGAAACTACAGATGTTGTATTTTACAATTAATTATAATAAAAGCTTCTAGAAGGCCGAGCACTGAAGAACTGATGCTTTTGAACTGTGGTGTTGGAGAAGACTCTTGAGAGTCCCTTGGACTGCAAGGAGATCCAACCAGTCCATTCTGAAGGAGATCAGCCCTGGGATTTCTTTGGAGGGAATGATGCTAAAGCTGAAACTCCAGTACTTTGGCCACCTCATGGGAAGAGTTGACTCATTGGAAAAGACTCTGATGCTAGGAGGAATTGGGGGCAGGAGAAGAAGGGGGAGAAGGGGATGACAGAGGATGAGATGGCTGGATGGCATGACTGACTTGATGGATGTGAGTCTGAATGAACTTCGGGAGTTGGTGATGGACAGGGAGGCCTGGCATGCTGTGATTCATGGGGTCGCAAAGAGTCGGACACGACTGAGCGACTGAATTGAACTGAGAAGACTCTCTGAACTGCCAGGTTGTTCTTAACTAAAAAAGAAAATATCATATCTTTCACTAACAATATGTGAATGCTATATAGCTATAAAAATTAAAGAAACTGACCCTTTCCTGTCTCCAAGAAAAGAGTCATTTCACTTTGACACAGAGGTGGCTTATAAGAAAACTTGCAAACAGGATATAAAATGTGGTTTAAGAATTCATTTGGCATTAAGATTTCATTTGTGTTTGAATGGTCTAAGCAGTTGAGACACTAGAGTTTTATACATAAAACAGCAGTGATTTTGGTCTGAAATATTTTAAGAGCAGGAACTACCTAGCAGCTTGATACTTTAATCAAGATTTCTATTTTTAAAAACTGCATCCTCTTGTGTCCCTAGACTGACTTAGAGACAAACTGTTTGCCTTGAGAAGCAAGAAAAAAAGTAATTTATTTGGTATTGTAACTCTAATTACTGAAGATTTGACCAAGGGGATTGTTTAGCTTTCTTTTTGAGAGTAATTAGCCCCTGGATTCACCTGCCTTGTTCAAACATGGACAAAGATGCTTATCTTTCACTTAACTTGGACAGGAGGGCAAGCACACAGCTCTTCTAAAAGCTAGGTGGGATGTATTTGGTGCTGTTAAAATTCAGTGTAGCTAGAAAGCACTACTTTTGTTTTATATTACTGAGGACTGGAATTCAACACACAACATATTCTTACCCACCATCATTCTCAGAATGGTTTTACATGACACAGACTCTTTAGACACATGAACAGCTTGTAATTCATGCTCAATTATAGTTGGCCCCAAAATGGTTCGGCCTGTGAATTAAAAACTGACCACAGATGGATTGCTCAGTGGTGTCAATGTCCTTCACGGCTTCTCAACATATGACTGAAATGGATGACAATCTGTTGATCCTCAGTCAAGACAGACACAGGACTCAACGAAGGCTTCTGAGATGGCTGTACATCCTGAATATACACCCAGAGAACAGGATCTGGAATTGGAGAAGGCCGAATGCTACCCTTTTAAAAAAGTTTCTTCTAAACTTTGAATCCATTCTAAAGAAATTCTAGTTGAGGGACCAATAGCAAGTCTACCACTTGGAAAAGAATTTCAAAAGTTCTCCTGATACCCTCAGGTACAAGCTACTTCTCTTTTGACTTTCAAATAACCTCCCCATTGAGCTTTTACTAACAGGAGAGGCGTAAATAAAGAAAGGAAGCATGTTGAACCAACACTTCAAACTGTTTTCCAATTGTCTGGTGTCAACCTAGACACAGCTTCCATGGGCATGCCACAGCACTATCTCCAAGGCTCCCTTTTCCATAACAAAAACAGACAAGCATACACATACACACTAAAACTTGTGGATAATGTGAAGCTAAGAGTACAGGTAATGTAAAAGAAAAAAAAAAAAACAGGATTCAACACGGTGACCATAGATTACATGAATGAGCCAGAACACAGTAAATTAACCTTAATTTTACATTCCTAGGTTAAAAAATTGACTGCACAAGAATAGGATTTGACCTAATAGCCATCAGTGTTAAGAAAAAAATAACGATGATAGAAGTGTTTCAGTTACCTTAAAGCTAAATATGAGTCAACAGTATTACAGCTTCCCCCAAAAGTTAAAGCAATCTGAAATTACATTTTAAACAAGAAGTGCCTAAAGCGAGAAAATGCAACAATCCCTTTCTATTCAGTTCAGTTCAGTTCAGTCACTCAGTTGTGTCCGACTCTTTGCGACCCCATGAATTGCAGCACGCCAGGCCTCCCTGTCCATCACCAACTCCCAGAGTTCACTCAGACTCACGCCCATCGAGTCAGTGATGCCATCCAGCCATCTCATTCTCTGTCATCCCCTTCTTCTCCTGCCCCTAATCCCTCCCAGCATCAGAGTCTTTTCCAATGAGTCAACTCTTCCCATGAGGTAGCCAAAGTATTGGAGTTTCAGCTTTAGCATCATTCCTTCCAAAGAAATCCCACGGCTGATCTCCTTCAGAATGGACTGGTTGGATCTCCTTGCAGTCCAAGGGACTCTCAAGAGTCTTCTCCAACACCACAGTTCAAAAGCATCAATTCTTCGGCGCTCAGCCTTCTTCACAGTCCAACTCTCTTGATGCCATCCAGCCATCTCATCCTCGGTCGTCCCTTTCTCCTCCTGCCCCCAATCCCTCCCAGCATCAGGGTCTTTTCCAATGAGTCAACTCTTCGCATAAGGTGCCCAAAGTACTGGAGCTTCAGTTTTAGCATCAGTCGTTCCAATGAATACCCAGGACTGATCTCCTTCAGAATGGACTGGTTGGATCTCCTTGCAGTCCAAGGGACTCTCAAGAGTCTTCTCCAACATCACAGTTCAAAAGCATCAATTCTTTGGTGCTCAGCCTTCTTCACAGTCCAACTCTCACATCCATACATGACCACAGGAAAAACCATAGTCTTGACTAGACGGACCTTAGTTGGCAAAGTAATGTCTCTGCTTTTGAATATACTATCTAGGTTGGTCATCACTTTTCTTCCAAGGAGTAAGCGTCTTTTAATTTCATGGCTGAAATCACCATCTGCAGTGATCTTGGAGCCCAAAAAAATAAAGTCTGACACTGTTTCTACCGTTTCCCCATCTATTTCCCATGAAGTGATGGGGCCAGATGCCATGATCTTTGTTTTCTGAATGTTGAGCTTTAAGCCAACTTTTTCACTCTCCTCTTTCACTTTCATCAAGAGGCTTTTTAGTTCCTCTTCACTTTCTGCCATAAGGGTGGTGTCATCTGCATATCTGAGGTTATTGATATTTCTCCCAGCAATCTTGATTCCAGCTTGTGTTTCTTCCAGTCCAGCGTTTTTCATGATGTACTCTGCATAGAAGTTAAATAAGCAGGGTGACAATATACAGCCTTTAGTATTAACTTACTTAAAATTAATTACATAACTACCAAGATCAGGTACTGTATGTTTTAGGAATACAGGGATAAATAAAAGAAGGCCAACAAAGAACACTTTTCATGAAAATAGTACAAAGAAAGGTACTTTTTAATTTCTGTGACTTATCCTGGTTTCATTTCTAATAGTCCTACTTACAAAATGTATTTTATAAAGACTCATTTGTGTATCCTTTTTTGATATGAATTTATATGTTGAAAAATGTATCTTTTGTGAAACTCCATCACATTGTTCTACAAGAGAGTAATGTACTTCTGAAAGACCTGAGAGTAATTTTCAGCTGAACTGAAAGAATTTCTAAAATAAGTAGTTCACTTTTGAGACCCAAAGTTCATGGCCCTTTCTAGGGCCTGACCCCTCTCACAGTTTTCTGAACATTTGCCCCTTTGTGTCTCTTCTTCAGACTTGGGGGTCCAGTTAAGCCTTGTCTGGCAAATCCTTTTGTCTGCTATGCTTACATGTTGTCAAAGGGCTTTCATATTCATTCTGTCACATGATACAGGTGAAACCTATAAAAGTTAGCCCAGGCAGGTACCATGATCTCAACTAACAGTGTCACTGTAACTGGCCAGTAAGTTGCTTTGCTGAGAATAGAAATAGGATCATCAGCCTCAAATTTTCATTCTTATTATTCTCCCTCTGTATTCAATAAACTAAATAAAGAAGATAAATGTGCCAAGGGATTGATAATTATTCAATTGTGATATACAAACCAGAGATTGTAGCCTTGAAAATTTCTTTGAAATTTTAGAATTTCTGGACATAAAGTTTATTTAGATCATTTTTTAATGTGTGGTGGTTTTCTTGCTAAGTCATATCTAATTCTTTGTTACCCATGGACTGTTAGCCTGCCAGGTTCTTCTCTCTATGGGATTTCCCAGGTAAGAATACTGGAGTGGGTTGCCATTTCCTTCTCCAGGGGATCTTCCAGATCTAAGGATCAAACCTGGCTCTCTTGCATTGCAGGCAAATCCTTTCCTGACTTAGCCACTTGGCATATTTACTGCAATTATTTTTTCAAATGGTGCAGATATGAAAGTGAAAGTTGCTCAGTCATGTCTCGACTCTTTGCGACCCCATGGGCTATACAGTCCATGGAATTCTCCAGGCCAGAATAGTGGAGTGGGTAGCCTTTCCTTTCTCCAGGAGATCTTCCTAACCCAGGGATCGAACTCAGGTCTCCCGCATTGCAGGCAGATTCTTTACCAGCTGAGCCACCAGAGAAGCCCCGTGGTGCACATATATTGAATCATTATTGGGTTAAGTATATGGAGGAAATAAAAGACAGCACATGTAGAAATTTTGAGAAGTACTGGAGACCAATCCAGATGACATATTTGTAAAGGGGTACCCTCTGCTCTTGGAGGGATACAACTATGCAAACAGTATTCTTCTTGTGTATTTAATTATAGAAATGTACAGGGTGAAACACAGATCTGGCAGGTGATTTGTCTGCTTAAAATCCTTCAATGGTTCCTATTGTCTTTTTAGGTACACTTAATGATATTTCTTCAAGAAAATTAGAGATACCAAGGGAACATTTCATGCAAAGATGGGCTTGATAAATGACAGAAATGGTCTGGACCTAACAGAAGCAGAAGATATTAAGAAGAGGTGGCAAGAATACACGGAAGAACTGTACAAAAAAGATCTTCACGACCCAGATAATCATGATGATGCGATCACTAATCTAGTGCCAGACATCTTGGAATGTGAAGTCAAGTGGGCCTTAAAAAGCATCAGTACAAACAAAGCTAGTGGAGGTGATGGAATTCTAGTTGAGCTGTTGGAAATCCTGAAAGATGATGCTGTGAAAGTGCTGCATTCAATATGCCAGCAAATTTGGAAAACTCAGCAGTGGCCACAGGACTGGAAAAGGTCAGTTTTCATTCCAATCCCAAAGAAAGGCAATGCCAAAGAATGCTCAAACTACCGCACAATTGCACTCATCTCACATGCTAGTAAAGTAATGCTCAAAATTCTCCAAGCCAGGCTTCAGCAATACATGAACCGTGAACTCCCTGATGTGCAAGCTGGTTTTAGAAAAGGCAAAGGAAGCAGAGATCAAATTGCCAACATCCGCTGGATCATGGAAAAAGCAAGAGAGT
>SJXQ01009835.1:146423-168871 GCA_006408695.1 Aepyceros melampus | reverse complement strand
GTGAAGAAGGCTGAGTGCCAAAGAATTGATGCTTTTGAACTGTGGTGTTGGAGAAGACTCTTGAGAGTCCCTTGGACTGCAAGGAGATCCAACCAGTCCGTTCTGAAGGAGATCAGCCCTGGGATTTCTTTGGAAGAAATGATGCTAAAGCTGAAACTCCAGTACTTTGGCCACCTCATGCGAAGAATTAACTCATTGGAAAAAACTCTGATGCTGGGAGGGATTGGGGGCAGGAGGAGAAGGGGACGACAGAGGATGAGATGGCTGGATGGCATCACTGACTCTCAATGGACGTGAGTCTGAGTGAACTCTGGGAGTTGGTGATGGACAGGGAGACCTGGTGTGCTGCGATTCATGGCGTCGCAAAGAGTCGGACACGACTGAGCAACTGAACTGAACTGAACTGAATGATATTACTTCCCTGGTGGCTCAGACGGTAAAGCGTCTGTCTACAATGTTGGAGACCTGGGTTTGATCCCTGGGTCGGGAAATTCCCTGGAGAAGGAAATGGCAACCCACTCTAGTGCCCTTGCCTAGAAAATCCCATGGACAGAGGAGCCTGGTGTCCATGGGGTCACAAAGAGTTGGACACGACTGAGCGACTTCACTCACTAATGATATTACAATCTGCCTCTGAATTAATATTTGTGGCAGAGACTGTGCCTTGAGAATGCGTGTGGCAGGGAAGGCTGGCCTGCTCTTGGGGTGACATGTCACGTCCTCTTGAGAATCACCAGTTTGCCAGATAGTGTTCTGATCCCTCCCCAGAGCCATCCTGAATGATAGCACCTGGCCCACAGTGTTTCTTGAGCCTTGTGTTTTGCCTTTTCCCTGCAAGGTCTTTATGCTCTAGCCACACCTGACTGCTCCTTTCTGAATTTATGGCTCAAATGAACCTCAGCCATATCTATTACACTACGAGTCGACTGCTACCACCTGTGTGAGGTCTTGACTACTCTCTCCCAGAACTCTGAAAAATTATATCTCCTTCTATATCTCTGAAATCTTGACATAGTGATATAAACTAGATATGTAGGTATATATTCCATGGATAATAAATGTATTTGACTAAAGTCAGTATGCCAATTAATGTCGGCTTGAAAAAAATAAAAATCTTGATTTTGTCCCTGCCTATGTGTCTCATTTTACACTTCTCAGGTGGCTCAGTGGTACAAAACCTGCCTGACAATTCAGGAGACACAGGTTTGGTCCCTGGGTCAGGAAGATCTGTGTGAGGTCTTGACTACTCTCTCCCAGAACTCTGAAAAATTATATCTCCTTCTATATCTCTGAAATCTTGACATAGTGATATAAACTAGATATGTAGGTATATATTCCATGGATAATAAATGTATTTGACTAAAGTCAGTATGCCAATTAATGTCGGCTTGAAAAAAATAAAAATCTTGATTTTGTCCCTGCCTATGTGTCTCATTTTACACTTCTCAGGTGGCTCAGTGGTACAAAACCTGCCTGACAATTCAGGAGACACAGGTTTGGTCCCTGGGTCAGGAAGATCCCCTGGAGAAGAAAACGGCAGCAGGTCCTAGTATCCTTGCCTGGGAAATCTCATGGACAGAGGAGTCTGGCGGGCTATAGTCTGTGGGGTTGCAAAGAGTCAGACATGACTGAATGACTAAATAACATGTCTCTCATTGCTAAAGTGAGAGATTCTGGCTGTTGGTAAACCATATTAAAAGTAAATTCTTATTTTAGACACTTTTGCATTTCATACTAAATAGCCAAGGTCATGAAATAGCCTTATGATAGAGGGTGGTGGAATATGCTTGTTAACACTTCTTTCTGGGGGGAATAAATATTTCCTAATAGATAACTATTCATTGCTTGAAAGTTTCCCTTGCTTACATATTAACTCCCAGCATTCCATCCCAAAGAATAAGATGAGCCACATTATTACTATCTTTTCAGTAGCTACTCTAGTGAACCATTTACTATACCTAAGTCACAATCTTGTCTTCTAAGTCTGAAACACAATTAACTTCTGGCTCTTTGGGGAGAGCAGATAAATAAATATATAAACCTGTTCCCCATGTAATTATCCTACTCAAAAAGTCAGACTCTTCTACCCTTAGATTCTGGCTGTTGGCAAACCATATTAAAAGTAAATTCTTATTTTAGACACTTTTGCATTTCATACTAAATAGCCAAGGTCATGAAATAGCCTTATGATAGAGGGTGGTGGAATATGCTTGTTAACACTTCTTTCTGGGGGGAATAAATATTTCCTAATAGATAACTATTCATTGCTTGAAAGTTTCCCTTGCTTACATATTAACTCCCAGCATTCCATCCCAAAGAATAAGATGAGCCACATTATTACTATCTTTTCAGTAGCTACTCTAGTGAACCATTTACTATACCTAAGTCACAATCTTGTCTTCTAAGTCTGAAACACAATTAACTTCTGGCTCTTTGGGGAGAGCAGATAAATAAATATATAAACCTGTTCCCCATGTAATTATCCTACTCAAAAAGTCAGACTCTTCTACCCTTTACACATAGGTCAACTGGAATAATTATTAGTAGTAATGCTTGATATTATGTATTTTAATGCCTTTCCCTCATGAGATCAAATGCTTTACACATATTATCTCATTAATCCCTACTCCAATTTTTGTGAAATAGAAAGAAGTGGGCTCTCTTTTTATACTTCTATTAAAGTGTTATTCCTGCTCTCAGATGTAACAACTCAAGCCCAAGGAGGTTAAGCAACTGGCTCAAGGTCATAGACTATGTCAGCTGCTGATTTAGATATTTTTTTTTCAAACTCCTATATTTTCTTCCCTAAACCACAATGCCTTCAGAAATGGTCCCTTCAGGCTTCATTGCAACGTATACTGACCCATATCAGTGTGGAATTTTATTAAGTAACACAAGGTTAAGCCCTTTACAAAAGAGGCCTGAGTCAACAGGGAGTGCATTGCTTTTCTGTTTTGGCTGAGGTCTTTTCCATATGAATGAACTGTCAGAAAATTTCATAATTCATTGTTCTTTCAGGTTTACAAATGGCATTCTCCTGTTTACTGATGAGTGGTGAACACACAAATTTTTCTCAGCCATAGTAATGAGCAACTAGATCTTACTGTCAGCAGCGTTAATTTTTTTCTAAATGCTTTACTATACTACCCTAATGCTCTGCGACTTTGATGCTAAGGATGTAAATGAAAGGGAACAGAATCCAAGCTGTTTGAATCTTCTAAATCAATAGCAAACATTATTTGAATGTTACACTGAACAGCTGTAATACTAGTGTAACTTTTCAGCCCTGGGGCTGAAGCCATTAAGCTTAAAGAATGACAGTTCTAAGCCAAAACAGTATTTTGAAAGGCATATCACTGTCAGTTTGTTTCGAAAAGTAATTCTTACTCTGATAAAATTTAATACAAATTTATAAAAGAATTAAGCTCCCATCTGTAATGGAGAAATCAAGGACAGACATACTGTAGGGATATTTTTTCTGGACCCCAAAATTTGATATTTAGCTAAAACTAACGTGATACCAGAACATTTGAGGGATAATAAAGTAACATTGCTTGAATATGGCTTCAGTCAAAGGTTAGGTAAAATATAAGATGGACAAGCCTCTCAACATGGAGATGTTTCTCAGCATTGTATCTATAGGAAAGTGTCCCAAAATCTCTCATTCTACTCCACACAATCTTTGACTCCTTGGGTAATTAATTCTTCTCACTGAAATATTCTGTCCATGCCCTGGAGAGTAACAGAAAAAGGTGGCGTCCTAATGGTGGAAGCCACTCTTTAAAGATAATATCTCCTCTATTTTATGTTTTGTTTAAATTGGAAAAGAAGAGCCTAACAAAGCCTGCACAGCTTCAGTGTTTAACATCAAGTTGTTTTGCTATTTACAAACAAACATGTGGAAGAAGAAAAAACCATGCATAGCAGAAACTATGATCTTGTGTGCCTGCCTCTTTCCAACTGGCTTAAAATCTTTTTAAAAGTGTGTGTTTTTGCTACTTCAAAGCTTTAAACAAATTGTAAGTAGACTGTAATGAACTCCTGAAATATGAAATATTTAATGGAAATATCATCTGACCCTAAAACGCTATATCATATGTATGTGAAATTTAACACATGGTTGTTGTCTAGCTGCTCAGTTGTGTCCAACTCTTTTGCAGCCCTATGGACTGTAGACTGCTTGGCTCCTCTGTCTGTGGGGTTTCTCAAGCAAGAATACTGGAATGGGTTGCCATTTGTTTCTCCAGAGAATCTCCCTGATTGAGGGATCAAACCTGCATCTCCTGCATGGGCAGGTGTGTTCTTTAACACTGAGCCAGCAGGGAAGCCCCTAATACATGGTAGGCTTAAAAAAAAATCTAGGGATTATAGGAAAAGAATATGAAAATTCAATTAAGACATGTTAAAATTTTATTAGTAGACAATTTTCATTTAGAGTCTTCTGATATTTTTCTGATCTCTCTCTATATTTTTACTGTAATGAGTTGTTTTTTATAACTGTCCTAAAAGTTCAATCAAGTATTCAGTTTTTCCTTTGCTTTTTAAGTTCCATCTTTCCATTACCTGATGATCCTGATGGTAACTTTCTGAAGTTTTATTGTGATAGATGAAAATTATTTTCCAGATTAGAGATAACTAATCTTCATCAGGAGTTGTTGTAAATTATAGTGGTTAAGGGCATCACCAACTTGGAGGACATGTGCATTCATGCTAAGATGATTTAGTCATGTTCAGCTCTGCAACTCTATGTCCATGGGATTCTCCAGGCAAGAATACTGGAGTGTTTTGCTGTGCCCTCCTCCACAGGATCTTCTCAACCCAGGAACTGAACCCACATCTCTTTTGTCTCCTGCATTGGCAAGTGGGTTCTTTATCACTAGCACTGCCTGGGAAGTCCTGCATGGAAGACAGAGGCCCGCTACAAACCACACTGTGCCTATTTTCTCATTTGTGCAATGGGGATAATAACCATACTTATGTCACAGAGCAGTTGTAGGAATTAAATGAGTTTGTCTCAGGCAAGTACTCTATCCTTGATACATTTTAAGCCTCATATGTTTCCAGTTTTATTTGTAGCATTATCATCATTTTCCAAGCTTTCTTTTTTATAATTAGCCTCTTCCTATTTATTTTAAGCTTCAGTTTTGAAACAATTTACTTAGCTCTTTAAGTGTATATTTGTAGTGGAGTGAGCACTGGACTGGGAGTCAGGAAAAATATATACTTTGTATTAGTCTTGTATATCACTTATTTGTTATGTTTACTTGGGAGTTTCATTTTGTCACTTCAGATTTTTAATTTCCTTCCGTAGAAGAACATTACGATGGTAACCTACATGAATAGTCTTGAGTCATCTACATATCAACCTGTAAATTAAAAATCAAATAAAGGACCAGTAGAGTCAGTGGTCAAGTTTTTATCAAGGAAGCACATTATAAAATAAACCATAGTACACTATCCCTGCTGCTGCTGCTGCTGCTGCTAAGTCGCTTCAGTCGTGTCCGACTCTGCTACCCCATAGACAGCAGCCCACCAGGCTCCTCTGTCCCTGGGATTCTCCAGGCAAGAATACTGGGGTGGGTTGCCATTTCCTTCTCCAATCTATGAAAGTGAAAAGTGAAAGTGAAGTCGCTCAGTCGTGCCCAACTCTTAGCAACCCCAGGACTGCAGCCTACCAGGCTCCTCCGTCCATGGGATTTTCCAGGCAACAGTACTGGAGTGGGTTGCCATTGCCTAGGTTTTCATTAAAGAGAAATTTTTCATACCACAAAAAGGAAGAAAGATGTAATCTTAAGGAGAAGTCTTTTTTATTAAATAAATTTAACTTTATGAAAAACTTATGTGATGGTATATTAGAATGGAAATATTTTAGTGTTAATTTCAGCTGAGGACAACCGATGCCACATTACAGGTTGAGTTATGAGACCACCATGAAGGAGTTGCAGAAGAAATTATGGAGACCAGTTTTCTGAATCTAAACATTCTCAGAACTTTGCAAGAATGAAAACATTAAAAGTGGAGATAAGGGGATTTTTGGAAGATGCTATGCTGTTAAGTCCCATTCCACTTCCTTGTGGGAGGTTTTTGAGAATGTGGAATGTCTGACTCCTATTTCAAACACAGAAAATACTCATTTGAACCATTTAGAGTTTGAAATGTGTACCCTGGAGCTTGGGAATCTTAATGTACTACTAACTAGAATGCCTGAGCCAAAAAAAAAAAAAAAAAGCACAAGTATGAGATATCCTACAGTATGCATATGCATCCCTCAAAAAAATAATGGGAATATTCATCCCTCAAAAAGTAAGGTATACTGCTTTCCCATGGACCAGATACAGACTATATGCACAGCACAGATATGAAAAAGAAGGAACATAGTGCCATCAGAAGTCTTGCCCAGAAGACTGTCTATGACTCCAACATCCTGTGGTAGTAAGTAAGGTAAGAGGCTGAAGAAAGAGCTAAAGGATCAGGAGGTGACAATTTGCTGTCATTGAGGGAACCACAGGCAAAAACTTGTTAGGGATGGGAATGTCTCAGCTAATCTATGCTGTTCTCCATTAAATAAAGGAGTCAGTTTAGATGCCTGGCTTGTCCAGAGAACCTGATTCCAGTCCATGGATCATGGCAGATTTAATAAGAAAGAACTTTTCTTCCATTTCCTCTTTTCCTCCTTCTACCCAAGGAGTTAGAAAATACCTGTAAGCAAATTGGTGAAGAACAAGCTAGGGGTGGGAGAAGAAAATGCCAGTCACACTCTACTCCCTCCTGTTCCCTCAGTGTAGGTGCCTAGCATCAGTTAGACCCTAGACAGTAGGTGGAAGAGGACCTCTCTTTGAATCACATGTGAAATTTTTATTGCTACAAGTGTAGATAAAATTGCTGAACAAAGGTTATTTCACTAACTGAAAAAACAGAAAATGGGATTTACCATAATTTCATCTATAGATTGGAAAATGGTCAAGACTCAAAGAGTAAATGTTAAAAGAATAAGAGTTAAAAATAAAATGGCTTAAAATATCTTGCAAGTCATGCATTTCACTATAAATCTTGCTCTTACTCTCATTGGTTGGTTACTTTTAAAAAATATTTTAGATTCTGCTGCCAGCTCTCACAGTTGAATATTAACGAACTAGGTTGGATTTGACTTTTGCCTGGAAAATCCCGTGGATGGAGGAGCCTGGTGGGCTGCAGTCCATGGGGTCGCTAGAGTTGAATACGACTGAGCGACTTCACTTTCACTTTCCACCTTCATGCATTGGAGAAGGAAATGGCAACCCACTCCTGTGTTCTTGCCTGGAGAATCCCAGGGATGGGGAGCCTGGTGGGCTGCCGTCTGTGGGGTCGCATAGAGTCGGACACGACTGAAGTGACTTAGCAGCAGCAGCAGCAGGTTGGATTTGTGATCTCTTCACCAGACAGGAGAAAATGTGGACTACACATTGTAAATTTTAATTCATCTTTCAAGACTAAACTGTCACTGTTTAATCTTTTATTAGATAGCTGAAGAGTAACAATAGGACAAATAATTTCTATTGAGAAACAGTAACTTATCTGTATGAAAGTGCAAGTGCTGTTCAGTCCTTTCCGACTCTTTGCAACTCCATGGGCTGTGGCTCACCAGGCTCCTCTGTCCATGGGATTCTCCAGGCAAGCTTCCTGGAATGAGTAGTCATTCCCTTCTCCATCAATATATAAATAAATAATGTCTAGCTAGAGTACCTTTTGTAAAACTCACCTTAGTGTTTATTTGCAAGTTCTTCTAAAATGATGAGTGTCATTAGAGAAATCGTTTCAATTTTGCGTGACAGGAGAGAAGATGGTTTGGGGTAAGGAAGTTATGCTTACCCCTGATGGGTTCTTAGGTTAGCCTAAGAATTAGCAGAGAAAATTGACATTAGTTAAATGACTACTATGTCCCTGGAGGTATGCTAAGTGCTTCACATATGAAATTTGAGGTAATCCTCACAAGGAACTCTGGGAATGAGAATTCTTAACCTGATTAATAAAACAAGTGAGGAAATGAATGCTAATATATTTAACATTCTCAAGGTCATAGAGTTCTGAGTGGCAAACTAGAATTTTAAGTCTTAAAGTCAAATTTTAACCTACTCCAGAGTTTGCTCCCTTTTCACTATATCCTCTGGAAACTTCCATATATTTCTTTTTTTTAAATAGAACGTTAAATGGATGTTGGAAAGGTGTCTGCCTTGAATAAACCATTTCGTCTAACGGAAGCACTGGTTTCATGATATTTTATTCTAGTATTTTGACCTCTGGTAGCTTCCCTGGTGGCTCATATGGTAAAGAATCTGCCTGCAATGTGGAAGACCCAGAGGTTCGATCCCTGGGTTGGGAAGGTCCCCTGGAGAAAGGAATGGCTACCCACTCCAGTATTCTCAACTGGAGAATTCTGTGGACAGAGGAGCCTGGTGGTCTACAGTCCATGGAGTCACAAAGAGTCAGACACGACTAAGCAACACAACATTTTGACTTCTAGCTTTAGACCTTCCAGAGATCTCAAGTCCTTTATACTTACTGCTGCTGCTGCTGCTAAGTCACTTCAGTCATGCCTGACTCTGTGCGACCCCAGAGACGGCAGCCCAACAGGCTCCCCCGTCCCTGGGATTCTCCAGGCAAGAACACTGTGAGTGGGTTGCCATTTCCTTCTCCAATGCATGAAAGTGAAAAGTGAAAGTGAAGTCACTCAGTCATGTCTGACTCTTAGCAAACCCATGGACTGCAGCCCACCAGGCTCCTCCATCCATGGGATTTTCCAGGCAAGAGTACTAGAGTGGGGTGCCATTGCCTTCTAGCAGATATTTAAACAATAATTGTGGGGAAAAAAAATATGTGTATACCTATGTTTAGACTAAATTTTTAGATTGTTGTTGTTGTTTAGTTGCTAAGTCCTGTCCAATTCTTTGACCCCATGGACTGTACCTCACTAGGCTCTGTCCATGGGGTTTCCCAGGCAAGAATACTGAAGTCGGTTACCATTTCCTTCTCTCGTGGATCTTTCAGACCCAGAGGTTGAACCTGTGTCTCTTGCATTGGCAGGCAGATTTTTTTTTTTTTTAACTGAGTCACCACCTTTTAAGGAAGTGACTGCATCATCCCAAGGCTTAGCACAGTGTCTGGAACCTAGTAGATACTCCATAAGTATTTCTTAATTTTAGAAATAAATGACTGAACAATGCCTTCATCCATTCGCTCATTTAACACACATTTGCTAAGGACCTATAAGTTCCAAGCACTAGGGATTCCATCAATGAGAAGTTTGCTAGAGATGATTCCTGCCAAATGGACTCTGTGGTCTAGTAAGGAAAATTAGAATGAAGCAAAAATAATAAAGGATGGTACATGCTCATAGTGCAGAGACTGTGAGTGCTGTGGGAGGGGTTTCTAGCATGGTCTGGGTGCTTGTGAGTGGGGAGAGTGTGATGTGTTCAGGGTTGTTTTCTTCTGCAGTTTGAAGATAATATAGGCTAAGACAGCATTGATTGCATTATTTATTTAATAAAGAGGCAGAAATGGTATAAAATTCCTTAAGATGCTATTCACTAAAGGAGGATCAAACAAGTTTCATCTAGAAAGAAAAGCAAATGGCTGTAGATTTGTTCAAATGGTCAGACAATGAAGGAAACTTTGACTGAAAAGCTATGACTTGGCCTCTCCTGAGACCATGCCTTTTCAAGACTTTGCATCTTTGCTGACCTGCTGCCTTGGGAAGAGTTGCCCCCTACTTTCAAGTCTCCAGCTCAGGCACTTGTCATATATGAAGTCAGTCTTTTCTGCCTTCTCTGCAGAGAGCTATTGTCTCCTTCTTTACTGCATCTTGTACCTTTATTTTAGCACCTGGTACGTTGAGCTGAAACTGTTGATTTGCATTCTTCTTTTACTTTAAGAATTTTGCTTCTTGAAAGTAGCAGTCACTTTCTTTTCCATCTTTCTGTCTCTAATACCACGTGTACTACTTGCTTTACAGTAATTTTCATTTTAAATATGTGATGAAAATTTTCAATGTAAAGCATCCCTGGTGAAAGTTGAAATTATATATGGTTTATCCAACTGTCTCACCTACATTAGAATCAGACATGGGATGTTTGAGTTATGGAGTTTTCCACATCTTTATTTGGCTATTTGAGACCATGCATATAAAAGTTGCATCTGAACAATTTTTGAAGAATTGCTGCATACAAATGGTTAATGACATAGATTCTTAGACTGCTGGAATCTGCTTCTAAGCTTTGTCCCTTCAGAATTCTCTCTGCTCTGGCTTCTTCATTTATATAGTCGATATAAAATTTGAGTCTAATAAGATGTTGATCATTAAATGGTAGGGAGATAATACAGAGAAATTGTTTTGCATAGTCCTTTAAATAAAGTGAGTTTAAAAACTTCTCAATGAGTGTGAAAAATCATGATTTGCATTTTATAGTTGAATATTTATAAAGCTTAGTGTAACAACTTTTATGGGTTAGGTTTTCCAGAAGCAGAAGCTAAAGTAAAGTTTATTATGAGGGAGAGAGATATTTATTAGATTCTCAATGGCACCCCACTCCAATACTCCTGCCTGGAAAATCTCATGGACGGAGGAGCCTGGTGGACTGCAGTCCATGGGGTCACTAAGGGTAGGACACGACTGAGCAACTTCACTTTCACTTTTCACTTTCATGCATTGGAGAAGGAAATAGCAACCCACTCACAGTGTTCTTGCCTGGAGAATCTCAGGGACGAGGGAGCCTGATGGGCTGCCGTCTGTGGGGTTGCACAGAGTTGGACACGACTGAAGTGACTTAGCAGCAGCAGCCCCTGTAATAGGAAGGAGGAAAAAGCAATTTGGGGCAGAGGAAGAAAGTGAGCTTACAGTACAAGCCAGTATAGTGTCCGCTGCTCTGGAAGGGAGCTCAGAAGGGAATGTTGTGAGGCAGAGGGTCTGGCTTTGGGCAGAGCTGTTACAACTCCTTTGCCCCACCTCACTCGGTACCAGATGTCCCTGGTCCTGGAATGGAGAGCAAGGCCTTGAGCAAGTGGCTTTTTACAGCAGACTGTGAAGTTGCTGACAGCTGGATTCTGTCTGCCAAGCCCATTTCCTGCAGCCTATCTTGAAGGATCCCAGAAACTAGTATTAGCACATTTCTACAGCTCTAGTGGAGGACCCTACATACCATACTGTGAATGAAAGAAACATTGCACTTTAAATAACGAATTTCAGAACGTTTTCAATTTGTTGAAAGAAAATGCTAATAATTTATTCACTATTTTTCCTGGTATTTCTATCTTCAAGACTTGTCTCTATAAAAATCTGTTCCAAAAATAATTAGTAACAAGAATTGAAAACATTAATGTGTTTTTCAATGTTTATTACTACAAGAGGGCTTCACTGGTGGCTCACATGGTAGAGAATCCATCTGAAATGCGGGAGACCTAAGTTCAATCCTGGGTTGGGAAGATGCCTTGGAGAAGGGAATGGCTACCCTCTCCAGTATTCTTGAGAATCCTCGTGGACAGAGGAGTCCATGGGGTTGCAGAGTCAGACATGACTGAGTGACTAAGCACACTCTACCTGTGATGACATATGAAAGATTTTCAGTGAACAAATATCCAGCTAGAAATTAGGATTTTATTTCACTTATTTTGCTTGCTTCCCCTACCCCCAGATCCATTTTCATATTTCTTCCCTTCACTTTTGTTTTGCTTCTTTCCTTCCTTCCTTCGTCTCCCACACCCATTGTAATTATATCTTGCTTAGTTTCCAAGTTCTACAATTTGTTTCAGTTTATTTTCTCACAGAAACAAATATCAGAATGTCTCATTTTTGTTCCTAAGTTATACTGGCTTGCAGGAAAATTCTATTTATATTTTAATTTTCTTCATTTACTGTTGAAGTTTGTCATGGTCCTGCTTTAAGTGACCTTGGGGTTTCTAGTAACTGAATTTGTTGCAAGTTTCCCTTTAACAGCAGCAGACATTTTTTGGGGGCCCAAAAATAAACAAAAGAAAAATTATATACACAGAAAATAACAGGTTTTAGGACCAAATCCTTTTCAACATTGTAGTGGTTTTGGGAAAGTTCAGAGTAAATTATTCAAGGTTACTTTCTACTTGGATCTAACTTCTTTTTTTGATACAGTCTAGCTTTTTAGTAATTTTTCTATAAACAGTGTCCAAAAATATATTTTTAAAGGCTCTATTTGAATATATGGTTTTGATTGGATTGCATAGATTAAATCTAGAAAATATTCTTTAGAATAGAAATATCATGAAAGCGATTGCATTACCCCCAGAGGCTAAATATTTTTTTTTTTAATACTTGTAAACTGAAAGTAAATTGCAAGCACATTCTTACCCTGATTTCAATGCTCTTCTCTGAAAACATCATATTTAGTGTATTTCTTTTGCAAATCAACATATGGGGCTCAATTTATAAATATTTTTCTTTAAAATTTAAATCATAGAGGTTAAAAAAAACTGTATAAAACCCCTTTCTCCCAAAAGAGCTGCATAATATTGCTCCTTGAAACATTAGGCTACAAGAAACATTTGCATTTAGTAAGCTGCTTTATTTATAGGTACAGAACTGCAACCTTTCATCCTCGTCTAGTAGTTTATTTTAAATCTAGAAGATTTACAAAACAAAAGTAAGAGAAACATGTGTTAAGCAATAAATAAATACTGCTAGTGAGCTTCTGTATTCTTTTAACATTACACTATTTTCATCATTTTGACACAAAGATGCATTTTGCAGGGAGGAAAACACATTTTGAAATAACTAGTTAAGAAAGGGTTGAAAACTGGTAACAAAAAGAAAGGAAATGGTTTAGATTTCCTTTATACTTACGGTCACATACAGGTCATGTTTAACACAGATTCCATTTTCATGTATTTTAATAAAATCTGTATAGGAAATTCAAATAACAGGTGTGGAGAGAATTTGATCTAAAGGAGCTAAACTAAGTTACGTGTCACTTTAACATTATCCTTCTAGTGATAAATAAGCAAACAGAAGAAAAAAATTTCTCCTACAAATCAAAAAGCAGAAATATTTGCTCCCTAGCTATTCATGTGAGAGAAATATTTGATAGTGTTGGCCTTGTAACAAGACGTCCTAGGCTTGGCGTAACCAAAGGTTGTAAATTAAAAACCAATGCATATATTTTATTTAGGAATGCTTAGTGGCTCAGTGGTAAGGAATCCACCTGCCAATGCAGGAGCTGCGGGTTTGATTCCTGGGTTGGGAAGATCCCCTGGAAGAAAAAAATGGCAATCCACTCCAGTATTCTTGCCTGGGAATCCCATGGACAGAGGAACCTGGCAGGCCACAGTCCATGGAGTCACCAAGAGTCGTACATGACTGAGCACGCACGTCCATACATGTCCAGAGTAATTGGGGAGAAAGAGTCACACATGTAGGATTGTCTTATCCTTGAAATTTTTTGAAAATCATGAGGCAGGAATTGAAGTACTGATGACTATTCATTTCTTCTCTTTCTTTTCATCCTTTCTCAGAAAGATGACATCTACTCCTTTAAAACTTTGCTATCATTCTTAGGATAAAATGCTGGGTCGGGGTCTTACTTAGAAAGCTGCCTCCTGTCCTCATACCTATTTAAGACACATATTGTATCTCTATGTATAATATCTTATTATGCCAGGAAGAGCATATTTGCAGCTTCAAGCACAATGTCAGGCTTCAAGGATGAAATGGCTCACATTTTACTTAGACATAGCATAAGAATCAGCTCCCTATCCCCACCCCCATGGGTGTTATTCTGCTTCTTTCTCTAATTTACACAACTATTTTCTTTTGCATCTTGTAAAATGTAAAACAATTCAAAAGAGGTTCTAAGTGAACAGCAGAACGTCTGCAGCCCAACAGCTGAGTATTACATACATGAGTCAGTATGTAATAATTCTCCTGAATATATAGATAGACCATTATGGGACTTGTTAAGGTTTGTGTCAGGTCCCTGTAATAATTATTGAAGGCCTAATTCAGACCAGCTTTCCTCCACAAAATTAAATAAAGGGGTACTGGATATACCATGCATCGGAGAGATTAGTCAATTCTCTTTGCACAGCAGTGACCTTTGTATCCCCTGTATTAATGAGTAGGAAAGATTTAACTTCACTGCATGTGCCCTTGTAGTTTCCGGCCATTATTTAAATCATGTCAAAATGAGTTCAATAACTCTTCAGTCATTTTTAACCTCACCTGTTCCTTAATCAAGCATTTCAAGCCCACCTTTTCTTTTTTTTTTAAATCAAACTGAGATAGCTACTTGGAGTTTCTATCGTGCATAATTTTGTAAGAGTCTTGGAACTTCACACCATTTGAAGTTCAGTAAAATACCTATACTGCTTGTCAGCTAGGAAGTGATTGTATTAATGAGTAGGAAAGATTTAACTTCACTGCATGTGCCCTTGTAGTTTCCGGCCATTATTTAAATCATGTCAAAATGAGTTCAATAACTCTTCAGTCATTTTTAACCTCACCTGTTCCTTAATCAAGCATTTCAAGCCCACCTTTTCTTTTTTTTTTAATCAAACTGAGATAGCTACTTGGAGTTTCTATCGTGCATAATTTTGTAAGAGTCTTGGAACTTCACACCATTTGAAGTTCAGTAAAATACCTATACTGCTTGTCAGCTAGGAAGTGAATATATACACTGATCCTTGCCATGGAGGTCACAGTGTGTCTAGTATTTTGTGATTTAATTGCATGCTGAATGTAGGCTTGAATCTGTTAGAAAAAAAGATGAATGCAGACTTATGAGGTAATCTTTCACCCTCCACATTATATTTCACTTAAGTGGTAGTCAACATGCAGCCTTAATTGACAGTCAAATTAGAACTCTGTTGACTGTAGTTAAATGCATATTGCCTAATTGTATAATTCACATAATAGCTTCATGCAAAATTCAAGGTATAAATACACTTCCTAAGGATGGAATTGCTGAGCATAAATCAGTGACTTTTTTGATCTTAAAAAGTTCATGTATTCATTGACTTATGACTTCATGGGTCAGTTAATTACTATATTTCAGAAATAATTAGGTTAATGGACATACGAGCACTAGAACAGATATGGAACCCCTTATTTTTTTTATTGATATACAATTGATTTATAATATTATATTAGTTTCAGGTGTACAACATGATTCAATATTTATACATGATTGAATAATCACCACTATAAGTCTACTTACCATCTGTTACCATTCAAACTTATATATATATTTTTACTATATTCTCTGTGCTGTATATGACATCCCTGACATTTATTTTATAACTGGAAGTTTGTACCGGTTAATCTGCTTCGTTTATTTCACTCATCTTCCTACTCTCTTCTCTGCCAACCACTAGTTTGTTCTCAGAATATTAGTCTTTTGTTTTATTGTATTTGTCCTTTCGTTTTTTAGATTCTACATACAAGTGAAAATATACATGATATTTGCCTTTCTCTGTCTGACTATTTCACTCAGCATAATATCCTTTAGGCCTGCGCATGCAAATGGCAAGACAATATTTTTATGGCTTAGTAATGTTCCATTGTATACGTGCATGTATATACATGTGCGTATATAGATATATACACCACATCTTAATTCACTCATCTATTCACAGTCATTTAGGTGGCATCCAAATCTTGGCTGTCACACAGCAATGAAAAACAGGGTACATTTATCTCTTTGAATTAGTGTTTTCTTTTTTTTTCAGATAAATGGGAGTGTAATTGTTGAATTGTATGGTAGTTCTATTTTTACTGTTTTGAAGAAAGCCCATACCGTTTGCATAGTGGCTTTTTATGGCTTAGTAATGTTCCATTGTATACATGCATGTATATACATGTGCGTATATAGATATATACACCACATCTTAATTCACTCATCTATTCACAGTCATTTAGGTGGCATCCACATCTTGGCTGTCACACAGCAATGAAAAACAGGGTACATTTATCTCTTTGAATTAGTGTTTTCTTTTTTTTTTTTCAGATAAATGGGAGTGTAATTGTTGAATTGTATGGTAGTTCTATTTTTACTGTTTTGAAGAAAGCCCATACCGTTTGCATAGTGGCTATACCAGTTTAAATTCTCACCAGCAATAAACCAGGGTCCCCTTTTCCTTACATTCATGTAAACACCTGTTATTTTTGTCTTTTTGGTAATTATTAAGCCATTCTGATGGGCTTCCCTGGTGGCTCGACAATAAAGAATCCACCTACAATGCAGGAGACCTGGGTTCAATCCCTAGGTTGGGAAGATCCCCATGGAGGAGAGCATGGTAACCCACTCCAATATTCTTGCCTGGAAAATTCCCATGGACAGAGTAGCCTGGCAGGCTATATTCCATGTTGTCGCAAAGAGTCAGATACAACTGAGTGACTAAGCATACACACACATGCCATTCTGACAGATGTGAAGTGAAATCTCGTTGTGGTTTTGATTCACATTTCCCTAATGATTTTGAGCATTTTTATGTGCCTGTTGGACATCTACATATCTTCTTTGGAAAAATATCTATTTGGATCCGCTGCCCACGTTTTTTCATTTCAAAGCAACTTATGATAATATAGATACTTCATTTCAAATTCAAAATAATGTTAATGTCTTGCAAAAGTCAAGAAAATTCCTTAGTGTAACCCAAACTACAATATGATAATATAAATTTACTTCCTATTTCTATATCTCTTTTTAGTACTGTCCCTATTTTAAAACATAATACTATGGGATCCATTAGATAAAAGAATAATAATGTATTTACAATGATTTTCTTTCAACCATTTGTGAAATACACTTAATTTAAAATGTTGTATTAATTTCAGGTATATAGCAAGGTGATTCAGTTTTATATATATATATGTTTGTGTGTATATATGCACATATATGTATATACATGTATATGTTTTCAGATTCTTTTCCATTATATATTGTTACAAGATATTGACTATAATTTCCCCATGCTATACAGTAGGTCCTTGCTTTTATCTGTTTTATATATGTTAGTGTGTATTTGTTCATCCCAAACTCATAATTTATCTCCCTGCTGCCCACCCTGCTATCCCCTTTGGTAACCATAAGTTTGTTTCCTATGTCTGTTACTCTATTTTGTTTTGTAAATGAGTTCATTTGTATCATTCTTTTAGATTCCACATAATTCAGTTCAGTTCAGTTGCTCAGTTGTGTCTGACTCTTTGCAGCCCCATGGACTGCGGCACGCCAGGCCCCCTGCCCATCACCAACTCCCAGAATTTACTCAAACTCATGTCCATTGAGTCAGTGATGCCATCCAACCATCTCAACCTCTGTCATCCCATTCTCCTCCTGCCTTCAATCTTTCCCAGCATCAGGGTCTTTTCAAATGAGTCAGTTCTTCGCATCAGGTGGCCAGAGTATTGGAACTTCAGCATCAATCCTTCCAATGAATATTCAGGACTGATTTCCTTTCATATGGACTAGTTGGATCTCCTTGCAGCACAAGGGACTCTGAAGAGTCTTCTCCAACACCACAGTTCAAAAGTATCAATTCTTCGGCGCTCAGCTTTCTTTATAGACCAACTCTCACATCCATACATGACTACTGGAAAAACCATAGCTTTGATTGGATGGACCTTTGTTGGCAAAGTAATGTCTCTGCTTTTTAGTATGCTGTCTAGGTTGGTCATAACTTCCACATAATAAGTGATATTATATGATATTTATCTTTATCTGACTTCACTTACTAAAATAATGTCTAGGTCCATCCATATTGCTTCAGATGACACCATTTCATTCTTTTTTATGTCTGAGTAATATTCCATTGTGTATATATATTCTACATCTTTATCCGTTCATCTGTTGATGGATATTTAGATTGCTGCCATGTCTCAGTTACTATAAACATTCAGGTGTGTGTATCTTTTAGAATCAGCATTTTCTCCAGATATGTATCTGCATCTTATGGTTAACTGTTTAGTTTTTTAAGCAACTGCTCTCCATAGTTACTGTACCAACTTACATTCCTGTCAACAGTGCAGAAGGGTGCTCTCTCAAGCATTTATTATTTGTAGACATTTTACTGGTGTAAGGTGCTACCTCATTGTAATTTTGAACCACACTGTAGTATTGATTTGTGTTTCTCTATCAATTAATGACATTATGCATCTTTTCATGTGACTGGCCATTTGTATGTATTCTTGGAAGAAATGTGTGTTTAGTTCTTCTGCCCATTTTCTTAATTTATATATATATTTTGCTATTAAGATGCATAGCTGTCTGTATATTTTGGAAACTAATCACTTGCCAGTAGCATCATTTACAAATACTTTCTACCAGTCAGTGTGTTGTCTATTGGTTTTGTTTATGGTTTTCTTTGCTGTAAAAGAGCTTTTGAGTATAATTAGTTCCTATTTGTTATTTTTTCTTTTACTCTAAGGAATAGGTTCAAAGAAACATTGCTGTAATTGATGTCAAAATGTGTTCTGCTTATTTTTTCTCTAGGAGTTTTGTAGTATTTAATCTTACATTTGATCCATTTTGAGTTTGTTTTTGTCTATCATGTTAGAGAATGTTCTAATTTCTCTCTTCTTCATATAGCTGTCCAGTTTCCCCAGCAGCATCACCTACTGAAGAAACTGTCTTTTCTCCAATGTATAGTCTTGCCTCCTTTGTCATAGGTTAACTGACCGTTGGTGCATGGGTTTATTTCTGGGCTTTTTATCCATTTCATTGATCTATATGCCTATCTGTGTACCCATACCATACTGTTTTGATTACTGTACCTCTACAGTATAATTTGGGATCAAAGAGCATGATTCTTCAAGTTCTGTTCTTCTCAAGATAGTTTTTACTGCTCAGAGTACATTTTTTGTGTTTCCATACTAATTTTACAGTGTTTTGTTTTAGTTCTGTGAAAAATGCCATTGGTAATTTGATTGGGATTACATTGAATCTGTAGATTGTCTTGGGTAGTATGGTCATTTTCACAATATTGATTCTTCCAATCCAAGAAAATAATACATCTTTCCATCTATTTTTGTTGCTTTTGATTTCTTTCATCAGCATCTCATAGTTTTTGGAACTAAAGCCTTTTGTCTCTGTAGGTAGGTTCATTCCTAGGTATTTTATTCTTTTTCATGCAGAGGTAAATGGGATTGTTTTCTTAATTTCTCTTTCTGATATTTAATTAATGGTGTATAGAAATGCAACAGATTTCTGTGTGTTAATTTTATATCCAGCAACTTTACCAATTCACTGATTTCTAATAGTTTTCTGGTAGCATTTTCAGGATTTCTATGTATAGTGTAAAATCATCTGCAAGCAGTGTCAGTTTTACTTCTCTTCCAAATTGAATTCCTTTCATTTCTTTTTCTCTGATTGCTGTGGCCAGGCCTTACAAAACCTGTATTTAATAAATTGGTGAGAGTGGACATTCAAGACAAGACAAGACAGTCCCTGATCTTAGAGGAAGCACTTTCAGCTTTTCACAAGGGAGTATGATGTTAGCTGTAGATTTGTCATATATGGACTTTCTTATTTTGAGGTATGTCCTCTCTATGTTTACTTTGTGAAGAGTTTTTTAGATCATAAATGGATTTTGAATTTTGTCAGAAGTTTTTTCTGCATCTATTGAAATGAGCATATTGTTTTTGTTCTTCAGTTTGTTAATGTGATGTATCATGTTGATTTTGTGTGTACTGAAAAATACATGCATCCCTGGGATAAATCCCAATTTGATCATGGTGTGTGATTCTTTTAATGCATTCTTGGAGTTGGTTTGCTAGTATTTTGTTGAAGATTTATTTTTTCATCAGTGATACTGGCCTGCAACTTTATTTTTTTATGATATCTTTGGTTTTGGTATCTTTGGTTGTGGTCTCATAGCCTAAGTTCAAAAAGATTTCTTTCTCTGCAATTCTTTGGAATAGCTTCAGAAAGATACATTTTAATTCTTCTCTAGATTTTTGGTAGAATTCACCTATGACGCCATGACAGGTTTTTGTTTTTTGTCCTAGGCTTTTTTTTGTTGGAAGTATTGTAATTAAGGATTCAATTTCAGCACTGGTTATTTGTCTGATTTTATTTTCTATTTGTTACTAGCTCAATCTTGAGAGGTTGTACCTTTCTAAGAATTTGTCCATTTTTCTAAGTTGTCCATTTTTGGGGGGTATAATTGATCATGGTAACCCTATAATATTTTGTGTTTCTGTAGTGTCAGTTATAACTTCTCATTTTTCATTTGTTAATTTATTGATTTAGGCCCTCTTCCTTTTCTTCTTGATGCTGCTGCTAAGTCACTTCAGTCGTGTCTGACCTGTGCAACCTGATAGACGGCAGCCCACCAGGCTCCGCTGTCCCTGGGATTCTCCAGGCAAGAACACTGGAGTGGGTTGTCATTTCCTTCTCCAATGCATGAAAGTGAAAAGTGAAAGTGAAGTCGTTCAGTCGTCCAACTCCTCGTGAACCCCATGGACTGCAGCCAACCAGGCTCCTCCATTTATGGGATTTTCCAGGCAAGAGTACTCGAGTGGGGTGCCATTTCCTTCTCCATTCTTCTTGATGAGTGGCTAAAAGTTTATCAGTATTTACCTTTTTAAAGAAGCAGCTTTTAGTTTTATTGATCTTTTCTGTCATTTTTTGTCTGTTTCATTTATTTATGTTTTTAGCTTTATAATTTCTTTCTACTAACTGGGTTTTCTCTGTTCTACTCTAGTTGCTTTAGGTATAAGGATAGGTGGTTTATTTGAGATTTTTGTTTCCCGAGGTAAGCTTGTATCACTATAAACTTTACTCTTAAAACTGCTTTTGTTATGTCCCATTGGTTTTGGATTCATTTTCATTTGTCTCTAGGTATTTTATGATTTCTCCTTTGATTCCCAGTAGTGATCCATTTGTTGTTAAGTAACATATTGCTTAGCCTCCGTGTATATGTTTTCTGCAGTTTTATTTTTCTTGTAGTTGATTTCTAACCTCATAATAGGTGGTTGGAAAAGATACTTGATACTATATCAGTTTTCTGAAATTTACTGTGACTTGCTTTGTAGTTCAGCATGTGGTCTCTTCTGGAGAATATTCCACATGTACTTGAAAAGAATGTGTATTCTGTTGTTTTTGGATGGAATACTTTATAAAAATGAGTTAGGTCCATCTAGTCTAATGTGTCATTTAGGACTTGTGATTCCTTATTAATAAGGAATTTATTTTAAATTGGATCCTTTCTTTAAAATTTTTATATTGAATTGTAATGAGTTCTTTATATGTTTTGAATATTAACTCCTTATCAGAAATATCTTTTGCAGATATTCTGTCTCATTCAGTAGGTTGATTTTCAGTTTTTTAGGTTCTTTTGCTCTGCAAAGGATTTTTAGTTTGGTATTGTCTCCCTGGTGGTTCAGAGGTTAAAGCGTCTGCCTGCAGTGCGGGAGACCTGGGTTCGATCCCTGGGTTGGGAAGATCCTCTGGAGAAGGAAATGGCAACCCACTCCAGTACTCTTGCCTGGAAAATTCCATGGACTGAGGAGCCTGGTGGGCTTCAGTCCATGGGGTCGCAAAGAGTCGGACACGACTGAGCGACTTCACCATTGTCACATTTATTTATTTCTTCTTTTGTCCCTGTTGCAGGACTCCTTATTTAGATCCAAAAATCTATTGCTAAGACTGATGTCAAACAGGTACTACCTATGGTTTCTACTAGGAGTTTTATGGTCTTCCATTTAAGTATTTAATCAATTTTCAGTTTATTTTTGTATAAAGTATTCAAAAATTGGATTTCCCTGCTGGCTCAGATGGTAAAACGTCTGTCTACAATGCTTGAGACCCAGGTTCAATCCCTGGGTAGGGAAGATCCTCTGGAGAAGGAAATGGCAACCCACTGCAGTACTCTTGCCTGGGAAATCCCATGGACAGAGGAGTGTGGTAGGTTACAGCCCATGGGGTTGCAAAATTGTCTAGTTTTATTCTTTTACATGTAGCTGTCTAGATTTCCTAACATCATTTATTAAAGGGACTGTTTTTTTTTTTTCTCCATTGTGTATTCTTGCCTCCTTATTTGTAGATTATGTTATCATATAAGGCTGGATTTACTTTTGGGTTCTGTATTCCATTCCATTGATCTATGTATACTGTTTTGATTACTACAGATTTGTAGTATAGTTTGAAATTAGGGGATGTGATACATCCAGCTTTGTTCTTTCTCAAGCAATCTTTGGCTGTCCAGGGTATTTTATGGTTCCAAACAAATGGAATCAGTTCTTTTAGTGTTTCATAAAGCTAGTGGAGGTGATGAAATTCCAGTGGAGCTATTCCAAATCCTGAAAGATGGTGCTGTGAAAGTGCTGCACTCAATATGCCAGCAAATTTGGAAAACTCAGCAGTGGCCACAGGACTGGAAAAGGTCAGTTTTCATTCCAATCTCAAAGAAAGGCAATGCCAAAGAATGCTCAAACTACCACACAATTGCACTCA